>APFE030053796.1:4026-80261 GCA_000404065.3 Pinus taeda
GCTATCCATTCTGGGTTGCTAAAGTTATAAAGGTCTTTACAGAAAATGAGGATGTTACAAGTGTTGAAGTACATTGGTATGCCACAAATACACACCCATTCAATGGTGTGTATAAGCCAGATATGGTAGTTGACAAAAAAATGGTGGAAAGAGAAAAAGAAAGGGTACAAATATAAATCGCCGCCGCACAGACATATTAGAATTGGAGGATGTTGACATACTTGTTTATGACTTCAATTTATCAAAGAGAGGAACTCTTCACTTTAGGACGATAGAGATTCTGAAAAGGTTGTTACCAAAAGGAATAGTGTTGAGATGGGAGTCTGCTGAAACCGGTCGTTAAGCTAGAAGAATTTTGAAACCTGAAGTGTTGGGCATGCATGTGGACTCAGATGGGGCACTAGTTGATGAAAGAGAAGAATATGGAACATCTTCGTCAGCATCCAGTCACTCATCTGAAGATGTGAATTCTGATGGTGTGCAAGAAAATATGAGTGATTTTGAATAATTGTTTAAAACAGTTTATATAATTGATGTATGCATCGTATCTTGAAATAAAATTAATGATTTCCATATGGTGTTAAATGAGAAGTTATGAGGCATTTTTATGTTGTTGGATTATATGTCTTAATTATGATAATTTTTATTATTTAAAATATCTACAATGCAGTCTTAAATTAGAGATATAATGTTGTTTTATTCAATATACAAATAATGACTTTTGAATTCATTTAGTGATGTAATTTGTTCATAATGTCATGGTTTTTTAATTTTATAGTTGAAAAAAATTCAATTTCTTTTGTATCTAACATGTTATGGTTGAAAACATGTTGAATTTATACTTAGGAAAGAAAAAATGATATTCTGCCAGAAACATTAATGTGTTTTTTTCCTCATAAACAACTTTGTTTGGCACATAAAAATTTGGTTTTACTAACATTTTTTAAAAAGTTTGGAAATTGACCCTAAAAAAAAAATCATTGTTCCAGTATCATCACTTTCGTTTTGAAGCTATATTTTGCATGAAAATTTCGTAGTAAATTTCGTAGTCACTGCCATTTTTAAAACATGTTCAAAATTGACACCTAAAAAATAAAATCATCATTCCAGTATACACACTTTTCATTTTTAGCACTGTTTTTTATGTTTTTCGGGGTTTTTTGGCCAGAGTTCTCGTTTTGAGTTTATAGTTCCCGTTTCAAAGTTTACATAGATATTAGATTCGAGAAGAATCACTCAAGTTTTTGTAAGGACTGAAGAATCACCAGGAGTTTCCTTAGGGCTGAAGCTCTAGTGCTTGAATCACTGAGGAACCACCTATGAAAGTGATTTATTTACCCATTAAATTACCACTAAAGAACCTTACTCATAGTGGACTCTCTTCTCCTGAAAGTGAGCCAAAGTTCTTTGTATTGTGAAATGTTGGCATGAATTTATGTATGCTTGAACTATGTGAGTTATAATGAGCTTAGTTCGTGGATGAATGTAATAATGGCCTTGTGACATGCTATATCAGTTGTGGTGATTGGCTAAAATCATACAGAAGCACCCCAACTCAAGCTCTAGAATATGGCTCGAGAGTGATGGTAGCAAGTAAGGGTTGGTTGCAGCTATCTATGGTTGGGTGGAGAGTCATAGTCCCAATATCAATTTCGAACTAGTAGTAATTATAGATAAGTGTTTGTGACTGTATATCCTTGTTATTGATCTCATGTTGAGTTGTAAATCATTATTGTATTTACTGTCTAAATGGCTCGTGTTTCATTAAGAATGGAATGGTGAAATGCATGTGTGCATTGTTGTATGTGATTATTGTATCATGTCTTTGAGCAGGGAACACTTATTATATATATATATATATATATATATATATATATATATATATATATAGTATATATAATATATATAACCACCTGTGTGGGGTGTAGTATGCACTTGGTAACATTGTTGTGTGTGGTATGAGCATTGGATGCTCGCTAGGTGGCCTTGGGCCTGTAACAATGAATATTTGATGACTAGTTGTGAGGCTCATGCCTGGAATTTATGTCCATGTGAATGAAATGTTTGTAGGCTTGTGTTAATGTTGCTTATGTGCATATATTTATGGCTTATGCATGAAATTGAACTATAAAGGGGAGATTCTTATTTTCTAGTGGAATGATGGTCTCCTTGTGGTCTTCTCAACATCGTAGGCTCTCTGGTTGTTTTTATTAGCTTGTTATGCTTATTTACTTCTTGAAAGAGACCTATAGATCTCTAAGTCAAGATATTTCTAGTCCCTATAAGATATTGAGGCCCCAAGGGACTACAGATATTTGAGAGAGTGGATGGAAAATTCCCTAAACTATGTTGTGTATTTATGTCATCAAGAAATCTGAGATGGTGTTCTTCTTGAAATCTCAAGAGGGATAGCACCATAGTATGCTTCATAAGCCTTTAATGGCTATGGTTAGACTCTGGTGCAAGTCCAGACATTTGCAGAACCACTAAGGTTGATCCATGGTTGAAACATGACGCGAAGGGATCTTAATGAAAATTGGGCAGCAAACATTATCTCATACCTTATCCTCTTAACCTCATTCATGATCACGGCTGGATTAATGGGCCACGTGAAGGTTTGCTTGAGGGCCAGGTCACTAGTCCATATGACACAATGCATGAATGAAGCCAATAGAATGAATGGCTAAGATTCAGAAAGAGCGATCAACGACTAGGAAAGAGCCCAGGGTGATGTAAGCTTGGAGGTTACATCCCAAAATCCCACAGAAGGTTGCACGAGAGAAAGGTAGGGCTGACAAGGATTGAGCTAGCGTGGCAGGGATGACAGCATGGAGCAAGTCGGGATGAGTTGGCGCTCTTGCATCGGCCGACAAGAGAGCTAACTCCCATGAAAAGAGGGCTTGTCGAGCCACATGTAGTGGCAAGAAGGACTTGCACATACGGGAATTCGAGTGACAGCCTACGGAAACTTTCATGTCCCAAAATATGTCTCCCGAGAAGTAGCCTCGCACCACTCTTAAGGAACAGTCGGGATGACCCAGAGTCGGGTGATGTACACTAGAAAATGGTGGAGTACCCATAATCCCAACTATTCATTCATTAGAATGGTGTGAACCCACCATACACGTCAGTCCAGAAGGCTTACCCCAAAGCAAATGTAAAGTGCACGGGTGAGGAAGGGTTGAGGTAATGGACCTAGGTAATGGGAATGTCTTTGTCAACAGACGACCCATTATTTGACACGTGATTATATATATGTATATATATAATTCCCCAAGCCTTTTTGCTGACCAAAAACCACACACACACACACACACATATGTATATATACCGAATTGGGACCAAAACCATATACCAAAGTGGGAATTATATAGACCAAAACCATATACAAATGTAGACCAAAGTGGGTATTATATATATATATATATATATATATATAGAGAGAGAGAGAGAGAGAGAGAGAGAGAGAGAGACCGAAGTGGGACCAAAAACATATACCACTACAAAGGTCGACAATCGATATACCACTACCAGGTGGCGCTAACAGGTTGGCCATGTTAACCACGTGGGTGCCACGCAAAAAGGTTGATGTTGTGGCACTCTCTAATTTGTCAGAAATTCCCTTCAGATCAAGGTAAAATTTTATATCGTCGGAATTATCTTGATGAGACAAACACAACAATGATGTCTAATTGAGGTTTTAAGTTAGCTAAAAGATTGAAATTTTTAAATCCCATTTCCATAACAGTACCTTGGATCTTGTGTCAACATAGTAATTATCCTCCTAACCTATGTTATGGTGGGGATTAGGAGGGGGTGTGTTACATTTTTTGGATTGTAGATGCAACAAACCTATGTCCATTGGTTGTAGAGGATTATTCTAAATTAATAATCAGTGCAACCAAGAAGCTTCAGCATGGGTCCTCCCCAGTGCAATACGTACATGGATGGAGACTAGATATGGGAATCCAAGATCTTGTTAAACAAATCCAAAGCGATAGATAAATTATCCTCCACCATATCAAACGATCAACCCAATCTATATCCAACCATCTGGCCAATGCAAAGGTGTCCTAACAATCCATACTTTAGAATTGGAGCTACTAATTTATGGAGAACAACGCTCTTAAGATAACCTACTCAAAGCTAACTCAGAAAAATCTAAACCACCAGGATGTGGGTGAGGAACATTTCGAAACCCTCGTGCCAGTCAAAGGGGGTAGCTTGGGGATCTCCTAGAGGCAGAGGGTTGTAAATTCTAGGCCTCTGCACCATCCACCTCCCCGAGGAAGTTATAGAAGGGTGTCTGGCAAAATTTGGTTTATGTTGTTTATGGTTTTTTTCTTTGGTTCCTCTTCTAGTCATGTTTATGTATTTGTCAATGGTTAAGCCTCTTTGAGGCTCTGGTATTCTAGTTTTTTACTACCATGTTTTTCAGAACAACAATGAAAAACTATTATGGTGGCATTATGCCCAGTAGGGCCAAACTCTATAGCAATGACCATAAAGTTGTTGCAATGCATGTATAGTATATAACATTTTGACAGCGAATACAATACTTACCTCACAAAAAAAAAAAATCTAAATTGAAACATTAATCTCTTTTATATGCACTTGGTTCAATATACATTCAGTATAACCCATTCATTTAATGCGAACTTTTACGTGTGATATGCTTGGAGTAATGTGTAGATTTCAAATATCATTAATTATCAATAACCATATGTATTCTAAGATAAACACAACAATGTGGCATAATTACCTTAAAAATAGAAATTGTGCTTTATGTGCAATGTCAAATGCAAGAGATCGTGTGGGTGTAAAAGGACTTGTTAAGTGTTATTCCTCTACATCAGATCAAAGGAATTTGAAGAAAAATTGTTTGTAAATGTGAAACGTGCATTATACAATACAAAAGTTTGGTAATGTGGAAATGTCGGTGTAGGAACCACGAACAAACATCTGTATTATAATGTTTTTGTAGGTTAAATTGTCAATTCTTTGAGCATTTGATTTGTTCTTGTGTATTTAAACTTTTGGTTAGACACTTTGTCATTGGAGCTTTAACACTAACCCTACTCCCCATCCTTGACTAATAGTCATTAGCTTTTATTATTCATTGATATTTATCCCTAATGCATACATTGACACATAGTCTTAAAACAAGGACTAGTTGCTCCATAGTGATCATTCTTGTTAATTTATAATTCAATAAACCCACTTTTATTGTTTTATTTAACATGAGGTGTTATGTGATCTCGTGCTTATTATCACGATTTTGGCCAAGACCACCTAACCTCAATTCAATGACACTAAAACTAGCCTAACTCAACTAGATGCGAACAATCCTTGAAAACCCAAGTTAGACATAGTACTACCTAATCAAGTCTCAAGATTGGACCACATTAAACAAGTATGATCAAGTTCAACAAGACTTAGTCACCCAATAAACTCTTACAATTAGTTGAAGTAACCATCTCAGATCATTTTTTAGTTGTTTTTGAGTGGAAATGGTGGCATATTTTTTAGAGGAATTTTACACAACGGGACCTCCCTAACGTAGAATTTCCCACTGTAGATCAACAGATTATGCAATATACTAAAGCAAAATACTAGATCTACTTCTACAATCAAACTTCGCGGAAGCTTAATCAATTTGAGCTAGATCAATCAGAACACATATAACTGAGAATGAGAAAACAATCACACATGAAACACAAAAGAATACTCTGGGGAAAGCCTCAACTAAAAACCTTGATCTCTGTATTATCATACAAGTGAAAATATGTTCGGATTACACAAAGCTTTAGCTCACAAGCTATCTAACTCTCATTACAATCGCTCTGCTGCTCATCGACACTTAAAGGCTTCTCACAAACCTTCTCCTCTACCCTCCAAGCCTCCTATTTCCTTGTGTAGTTTCTCCTGGGGTCCAATGCTGCCACCTGTGTGAATTGACCTTTCACACTACTCACTAAACTCATAAGTAACTGCGCAATCCTAAAGGAGATAATTCCTTCTGCATGGATGAGTTTCCTATATAGGAAAATTCCTCCAATTGATAGTACATTGTCCCTTCCTTTGATCTCAACTGGATCTCTGACTGAACTAACATGCATGAGTTATTTATGAGAGAATATCCAATTATCTAAAGTGCAGTAGTTACATGCATGCATGCATTAACTAACTGAACTCACAATCAGTTCAACAAACTATTTGAACTAATCTAACTGGACTTAACTTAGTTAACTGAGTTAACTAATTACAACTCAAAGTACAACTCGTCCTAATCTCTTTTAATCAAGGGATAACTTCCTCAATCAAAGGGACAATTGTTGCATGTCTTCACAAAGACTTCATGTTTGCTTTTCTCCAACTAATTAACTCAAGATGAATTAATTAATTATTTTACAAACAGCTGCTAAAATCAAATTCGAATTTTACTTCTCAATTTTAGTTCTAGGACTAACTAAAATTGGAATCTATCCTGAAATACTATTTATAGCAATGTTATTTTTAGCATTTCCATTTTTCATTCCTTGTTGTTATGTCCAACATTGGTACCTGAAATGTTATTTATAGCAATGTTATTTTTAGCATTTCTTGTTGCCATTTTCAACACTCCCTCTCAACAAAAAAGGCATTCAACTCAAACCCGATCCTGAACCTTTGGAATGTTCTGCATGCAACACTTCTCCCAAGTGTTGTTGCTCCAGCAACTCTAGAAACAAAAAAATATCCAACCTGAATCGGAATGATGCCTCTGTCATCAAAGTCTCTGAATGTCATTGCCTCTGTCGACTGAAAATTTTGCACGTCTGTGCTCTTCAGTATCTAACTGCTCTAGCTTCTTTCACTTTGATCTCTAATTGCATCAATCACACTAATTCCTGCTGCTGCATCCGTGCTGTTGTTGGTCCTATCTCCCAGCATGCATCCGCACTGCACCTCCTCTCATCATGTTGCATCGTGCTACCCACTGCTGCACTGCAACTCAGTTACTAAAAAGTAAGTAACTGATCTCCCAACTGACCTCCTTGTTGGGCTAGAAACATCTTATGATGCTAAAGCTTCCTCTATTGCTCCATCTACATCTGTCTCTACCCACTCAGCCAGTCCTACTACTCCTCGTCGGGGCTCCCGTAGCAAGGTCTAATCAAAAAGGTTGGGTACCTCAATGATCCTGCCCCTATTCCATCCTTCTTGGGACTGTCACTCATCATCACCCCACCTTCGACTTGGAGGTATGGATGCATGTGATCCCTCTGCACACTTGGCTCGAAATTTCTCCCTACTGGAGGTCTATGCATGAGTGGATGCCTCCACTCGATCTCCTCTCAGCTTCTCCAATTGTGGTTGCTCCATAACCTCCTGAAGCTACTTCACCAATTGTGGCTCCTCCACAATTGTCTGAGACTTCTTCTAGCGCTGCATGTTGAGAGTTAATTTACTCTCCCTCTCAACCACCAAGTCTCCATCAGTTGCCTTGCTCCTCAAGGCTTTGCATGCATCTTGAACCTCAAGAACATACAATTTCTTGACTCTTAAACTAATCTGATTCACCTATCTCATGGTGATGTGTCGAAGGAAAACCTTTCCCTTACTGAAGACTACATCATAGCCTTTCTCTTCCATCATTGCGATTAACACCAAATTTTTCCTCAGTCCTGGTACATACTTGACATCGGTCAAGGTAATGCGAGCTCCATGCTCCCTCTGAAAAACAATCATGCCTACACCTGAGACACTATACTTTTCATCGTTACCCATTTTGGATTTCTTCAGTGGACAATTTGTAGCAAAATGACCCACCTCATGACAATGAAAGCATCGCACTTTCGATTTGTCAAACTTCTTCCCACCATGGGAAGAACTCGATTTGAGATGAGAATCCTTCTCCTTCCCTTCTTTGCCTTACTCGCTAAGGTGCAATTTTCTTCATCCTCCTTGGATGAAGAACTATCTCTGGTGCTTCTTCTTATCTCCTCCTGCATCAAATCCGACCATAGTTGTTCCCAATCTGGTTGTTTTTCTCTTCCATTTACTGAGTCTTGGTAGCTATGCCAGCTCTTAGGAAGATTGAGGAGCACAAGACTCACCATGTCATCATCGGCTGTCGTGATCCCTACACTTCCAAGCTCATCCTTGCAGGTGGTGAGCTTGTTCAAATATGTAGAGATCGTGTCGCCCTTTTCACACTTGATTTTCCGAAGCTTGTCTTTCAACGCCAAGTTCCTCGGATCGTTGCTATTCTAATATAGATCTTTCATTGTTTTCCACATCGAAAATGGTGTCTCCTTCCCATGGAGACTCGAGCCTATGTGGTCTTGAACTCCCTCCAAAAGGATTCTCCTCGCTCTAGCCACACATTTCTTCCATTCCACCAATTTTGTAGCATTAGCTGTTGCGGGCTTGGGGACTTCTTGATCAATGAAGTCTTGTAGACCGTTGTCCTCTAATACTGCTTCCATGCAATCCTTCCAGGCTATATAATTTGAGCTGCCATCAAGGGCATACTCTAGTCTTAAACCGTTGAACGCCATTGGTGAAATTTGAGATGTGATGAGAATTCGAATTCTATAATCAAGAACTTGAAACTTCGAAATGCTCCCTTCTTTGTATATTCTTCTTCGCTTTGATCACCTTTGCTCTGATACCATGTAGAATTTCCCACTGTAAATCAACAAATTATGCAATATACTAAAGAAAAATACTAGATCTACTTCTACAATCAAACTTTGCGGAAGCTTAATCAATTTGAGCTAGATCAATCAGAACACATATAACTGAGAATGAGAAAACAATCGCACATGAAACACAGAAGAATACTCTGTGCAAAGCCTCAGCTAAAAACCTCGATCTTTGTATAATCATACAAGTGGAAATATGTCTGGATTACACAAAGCTTTAGCTCACAAGCTATCCAGCGCTCAGTACAATCTCTCTACTGCTCATAGACAGTGAAAGGCTTCTCACAAACCTTCTCCTCTGCCCTCCAAGCCTCCTATTTCCTTGCGCAATCTCTCCTGGGGTCCAATGCTGCCACCTGTGTGAATTGACCTCTCACACTACTCACTAAACTCAGAAGTAACTGCGCAATCCTGAAGGAGATAATTCCTTCTGCATGGATGAGTTTCCTATATAGGAAAATTCCTCCAACTAATAGTACATTGTCCCTTCCTTTGATCTCAATTGGGTCTCTAACTAAACTGACATGCATGAGTTATTTATGAGAGAATATTCAGTTATCTGAAGTGCAGTAGTTACGTGCATGCATGCATTAACTAACTGAACTCACAATCAGTTCAACAAACTATTTGAGCTAATCTAACTAGGCTTAACTCAGTTAACTGAGCTAACTAATTACAACTCATCATGATCTCCTTTAATCAAAAGATAACTTCCTCAATCAAAGGGATAACTGTTGCATGTCTTCATAAAGACTTCATGATTGATTTTCTCCAACTAATTAACTCAAGATGAATTAATTAATTATTTTACAAACATGTGCTAAGATCAAATTCGAATTTTACTTCTCAATTTTAGTTTTGGGACTAATTAAAATTGGAATCTATCCTGAAATACTATTTATAGCAATGTTATTTTTAGCATTTCCATTTTTCAGGCCTCAATTAGAACACATACTACAATTTTTCAATAGATACAATTGCTAGTAGGCTATGTTTTATTTTAACTTTTTTTAATGATGTGAACCTCGAGAGAAGCCAAGACACATATTTGGATCAATTTTCAATGGAATTTTCCTCTACAAAGGCAAAAAGATTCAAAATAGTATTCAAACATCATTTCTTCAATGTTTTAAGGAATTTGCACTATTAAAGCACACTATCAACGTTTTAGCTAACATGTCTTAAGATTTTTCAATTTTTACATTTTAGCGCATTTCATAATGAATGTAGTGTTTCTATGAACAAGAAAAAACATTATTATTGCATCTGCATAGATTCTTTTATTGTATCTATTAGGTATCAAAACACACACATATAATTTTTAAAATTTAAAAAAAAAATTAAAAACAAAAAACAAAAATTTTAAAATTAACTTTACAGGTTTTTAATTCTTTTTAAGTACATAATAAAATTTAATGTAGATATATAAGTGACACTAATGTTTTATGGAAATGGAATAGCAAGTAAATTTTCAAATGGAAGGTTTGATTTGGATAACCATCCCAGATTTCCAGGCAAAGGCAAGTGTCTAGGAAATCATGAATGGGATTCACATCTTTTTGTGTCATCTTGGCATGCAACCACGGCAATGGTTTAGGGAAACCCCTTTTTACAATTCTTTTAAAAAAAATGCCTAAGGTCTGAGCTCTTCAATTATGGATTGGGAGCAAATCTCTCATGGGATTTCTTAGGGTTTGGTGTTTTCTTCTCCCCTGTCATTTTCAGATATCATGCATCCTTTTTCTGGTGGTATATCGGTGGGTCAAAGTGCTCAAGGTTTTTTGGTGTTTTCAATGGGTTTTTTGGTGATCAATGGAGATTCTAATGGTTTTTATTTACAAAACATTTTATCCCTCCCCACATATGGAAGGTTTTGTTCTGCAACAGATGGTCTTCAACATACCATTAACAACTTCGTAAATTAGATTTTAGTAGTAAATAGAAATATTGGTTAGATTTTGATTTATGGTGTAGACAATGGTTTGGAGAGAGAGGTTTTGAGAGGAAAGGCACATCTATTTTTCTCGAGGAGAGGGATTATAGTTCAAAAAGAGAGAAAAACATAATTATGACAAAGAGAATGACATATCTTTCTTCTTAGACTTGTCAAACTTTACTTTTTTCATCTTCCTGACTCCAGCTAGAAAGGCTTGAGACTGCTCATCTAATCCAATGTCATCCTTGACCTTGATCCTTAATTCTTTTAGAATGCATTGTGCCCACAACTCATCAAATGGATTTGAATCTTTCCTGGAGTATAGACTTGATGTAAAGTTGCTCCATTCTTGTGGCAATGCATTAAGAACACATATGGTCACCTCTGAGTTAGTGATCAGCTCCCCAAGCCCTTGTAAATGGTCCCTCAACTAAGAGACTCTCATGAGGAAGGATGCCATATCCTCATCCTTCAATTTCTTCATTATATATAGCTTGTTCTGCAACATCTTTTGACATGTTGTACTTACAGAATACAAATTCACTAGCTTATCATACATGGCCTTGGAAGTCTTCAGGTTTGCCACAAATGGAACAAGAGAAACCTTGATTGATTCCACTATGATCCTTTGTGCCCTTACTTCTCCTTTCCTGTACTTTGCTAGTTCTTGTGTCATTTCCTTTGTCGATTTAGTAATTTCTCCAATAACATATCCCATTACATCTTGTTCTGTGAGTATCAAGTCAATCCTCTTCTTCCATGCTAGATAGTTTGCTACCCCTATGAGCTTGTTGCTTTGGTTGCATAAAGAACTTACATGACTTGAATTTTTAGCCATTATAAGATAATGTGATACTTGAATAATATCTCCAACCTTGATGTTCAAGATCTTCGGAGAGTTCTTGATGGTGCCCTTGAAAGATGTTTCCTAGGATTCCTCCACCAATAGCGTCCAAGATTGATGCCTTGCAAATAGACTTCCCTTTTGCGAGATGAATATCCTCCTTGCTAGATGGATGTATTTTTTATCTTCTTCTATGTAGAAACCCTAGATTAGAAGGGTATTCTGCCAATGAGACTTTAACCAGGTCCCTTCAAGAGACAAATTTCTTTTATGTCTTGAGAGCTTCCTATCCCTTGATCAACAATTTTTTCGAGTATCCTTGTTGCCTTCCTAGCTCACCTTAGCTTTGATTCTATTGGAAAATGTAAAGTGGCAACAATTATAACTTATTTTCTTAACCTTGATTCTTGCTTGTGAATTTTAGTTATCTTATTTATGTTCTTTAATTAGATTTGTTCATCAAACAATATCAAGAAACTGCAACAACAAGAGGACATAGATATAGGCTCTCAGCCAGAGCAAAACCCCTCCAAGGGGAAAATCGAGAAACTCTTATCTTAGAATCTGCTTCAAATGAGACATAGTGACCCAATTCCTAGACCAAGTCCTTCTCCCAGTGCCAAGTCATCCACTCCTCAAGTCCTTCCTTGATTCTATACCAAACTCCTCCTTCCTTGCAACTTCACCTTGCCAGCGTTAGCAACTTCGACTTCCCAGCTACTGCTACTCAATCTGCAACTTCAACTCAGATTTTGCCCTTGCAGCTTCTTGGAAACTCTAATGCAGCTTCCTTCTGAGACCTACTAAGAGTAAGACATCTCTCCCAAGGTCAACGAGGTCTAAACAAGAGTTTTCCCTCTTCCAGCTACAGATTTTGCACTTCATCCTCCATCAACTCGACCCTGCAATATCGGCCTTCTACTGCAGCCCAAAAATTCCAAAATTTCGCACATGTGAGAGAGATAGAGCCCAAAGACAAGATATTCGACCTCCCAGCTTCTTCCAAAACTTCACTCTACTTTTCCCAACTTCCCAACTACAAATCGAACTATTTCCTTGATAGATCAAACTTATGAGTGAGTCTCTCCAAATGAGGTCGAATTGCTTCCTTTTATAGCCTTCTCAAGGGGTCGAATTCCCTCCTTTAGGCCAACTTGAGGATCCTAGGGCCGACTTGTACTCTTGGAGATTCCAGGGCTTTCTATACTCAAAAATAATTCTTTTTACAATTACAAATTACTCAAAAGGGTCTTATAAACATGATGTTGACTCCTTTAACTCATGACCACAAATCCCAAGACCTAACAAACCCTATAAGTACAAAGAACATGCTTTTACATAGAAGACCATCAATAATGAGTATGAAACCTGCTTTAGTAATAATTTTTCCTTTCTTTTCTTCTTTGTTACATAGGATACATATTGAAAGGAGTACAACAATTATGAAGACCAAAACTAGTTACATTTCTCAACAAGCAGAAAGGGCCACCATTGCAAAAGCCATCGGAGTTGCTCAATACTTCCCCGGCTTTGCAGAGGAAGAGGAAAATTGTGAACTCATGGAGGAAGTTTCATAACAAGAATTGAAAGTAGTGCTCACCAACTTCCAAAAGGACAAATGTCTAGGTCTGAATGGATGGGCCGTGGAATCTTTTTTTAGCCTTTACGATCTTATAGGGAAAGATTTGCTAAAGATAGTAGAGGAATCCAGAAGGAGTAGCAAAATCCTTCTGGCATATCATTCGACTTTTATTGCCCTCTTTCCAAAAGTGGATAATCTGCAATCTTTTGAATATTTTCGTCCAATCTCCCTATCCAATTGTATCTATAAGGCGATATCAAAAGTCATTGCAAGGAGGCTCAAACCTATTCTCTCCAAGTCTATCTCAAAGGAACACTTTAGAATTTTGGGTGACATAAATGAAGCAATAGTGGTGGTTGAGGAAGGACTTTATAGCATTAAGACTCAAAAATGAAAAGGGACAGTCCTTAAAATTGACCTATCTAAAGCATATGACCATGTTAGCTAGCTCTACATCATATCGATTCTTACTCGTGGGGTTTTTACAAATGTTCATTAATTGGGCCATGAGTTGTCTTCAATTTGTGTCTTTTGTGGTTCTCATCAATGGAGCAGCATCCCCTTTTGTCTCATGGACAAAGGAGCTTGTATGAAGGATGTCCACTATCGCCACTGCACTTTCTCTTAATGGCGGAAGGCCTAATTCGAATGCTCTCAGAGTCTACAAGGAGAGGTGAGTTCCAAGGTGTGGTAATAGCTCATGCCCTAGCTATCACTCATTTACTCTTTGTTGATAATATCCTCAATTTCTGTAATGGAACTCAAAGAGATGTAGATAAATTTCATGAAACTTTATCTTTTTTTGGTAGAGGTACTGGTGTGGTCATAAATGAAAGGAAATCCACTATCTCCTTTCAAAACCTGGACGAAAGGGAGATTCATCATTTAAGAGCTATTTTCAATTTTGAAGCAAAGACAAATTGCTACTCAAAGGAAAACTGGTTTTGGTTATTAGCAAAGCTCGAGAAAACACTGAAGGCCTAGAGTATAGATGGCTATCTAGAGCGGGTCGTTAAATTTTGGTAAAATCAGTACTAGAAACTGTCTGTGTATTGGATGTCACTTGCATGGATGCCCAAAAGCACTTTGGAGAAATCTCTAAAAATATCTTTCAAATTTTAATGGGCAGGAACAAAGGAACAAAGAACCAGTTTGTGCTCCCGTGGGTCAAATGGAACCAAATTGCAGCTCCAAAATCACTTAGAAGATTGCGGTTAAAAAAACATATCTCTCAAAATCTTTGGCAACCAAGTGTGAATGGACTTCTTTCTACTACCAGTCTCTGGACTATAGTGGTGTATCAAAAATACATAGCTCCAAGCTTGATTGCGGGGTGGATGAAAGGGCAGGACAAATCTAGATTGAACATCTTTGTCATATGGAGAGCAATTTTAAATCTTTTTTATCCCATTGAAGCAAGGCATGCTAGGCAAGTAGGAAATGAATCTAAGGTAAGAACCAGAGCGGATTCTTGGCCTGGAAGTGGTATTACACATTCTCACTGATCCTATAATAGATTTTAAGGTATAGAAGAGTATCTAGACTCATTCATATAAATGATCCTCCTCAAACTAATATTTGGAGACAAGACTATAAATCATTTTAAGACCTAGGGCTAGAGGTGGAATTCCGTGAGGTCTGAAAAAACTACCTGGAAGCACTGAAGGAGGGGCATATTAGGCTGACAGACACGGAAGATGAAATTTTCCTGTCTTTCTGCCCTTTTGGCTCATACACTCCAAAGTTGGGCTGCATACCCCCTAAACATGCTCAGAATGAATGAAGAGCAGAAGGGGTGGACGGCACTTTGGCAAAAAAAACCATGTGTTTAAAGGAAAATAAAGCCCCCACATGGGATGTCATGTAAAGGAGATACAAAATTGGGTTGGGGTGGTGCTCACTCTGTAAACAACTGGGGAAACAATTCAGTCATCTCTTCATAAATTGCTCTTTTACACTACAGGTACAGAATGTGTGTCGTTTTGTTCAGGGGCAGTCTTGTACCAAGGATGGGTTTGAGGTCAAGGTTATGTGGAGAGGTTGGTACTCATCTCCCTAGTTGTGCATTCAAAGCTCTCCCTTTATCTATATGTTGGGGAGTATGGCTTGCTAGGAAGAAGGCCATCTTTCAAGACAAATCAACCATCCCAAACCAGGTGGCTGCAAAATGCTTATCCACATTGTCTCACTTCCCACAAACAAAAGATCCTGATTTTAAAAACCATGGGATTTTTTTGACAGGGATTCTCAGGGCAAGACCGAAGATGCGGAGGGAAAGTCCTATATCTAAGAGAAACACAGTTTTTCAAAATCAAAATGGGTTTGGACATGGGCACTAACGACCAAGCTGAACTCTTAGCCTACAAAAATCTTTTAGCATTTGGAGAAGAAAAACGATGACCAGATTCAAGTTTTTGGGGATTTCTTGCTTCTTATTAATTGGGTGAATAAAGCTCAACTGTGTAGAAATCTATTTTTGTTTCCTATTTTTGGAGGAGATTCTTCACCTAAAGTTTTCATTTGATAGTTTATCTTCTTCGCACATCTACAAGGGGTGGAACAACTCTGTCAACCAATTTTCTAAAGGTGTGCTCCTGAATCAGGGGTGTTAGTTGATCTCTGAGCAAAGGGATCAGGAGTTTTTTAGTACTACCATAGGTCCTTCATAGACATCAGCAAATCAATGATTATATTTGCAAACATATAATAGATATACTCTGCATGCTGTTATGGTGCAGCTGTTTAGCGATGACACTGGACGAAGATATTCACCAATTTTGTTAGGGCATATGTATCAGTTCTTTACAGGACAGTTTTGGACTTTATTTTTTTTAACACAGATGGGTCTGATGAGATCCACCAGACAGAATACATGTGTTGACGTGTATATGAATCATGTAATTTTGTATCATTTGCTAATGAAATAAAATTATGGTTTTTTTCCAAAATATAAAAAGATTTAAATGTTAAGATGTATACATGTTAATCATGTTATTTTGCTCAAGTGGTTAGGAAAACTATTTGTGATCCTCTCCACCAAGGTTCTATTCCTACAGTGTGACATGTCAGCCCATTGTGATAAAACTAGAAAAATAGACTATCTTTTTCAAGTCTCTTTATGGTAAAGAGATCAAATCCTTTTCACATTTCTTTGGCACCTCATACAAAATGATCCCCCCACCAGAATTATAGAACACCCCAAGCTTCTCAAATCTAAGTACTTCCACACATTATATTTCAAAATTTGTCCAGATTTTTTCGCAAAGATTGTTCACATCTGCATGAAAACAAATTAAAGTGGAAAAATACATCAAGGTGTAAGACCCCTTCCTAATAAAACTGTAAACGAGCTTGCCCTTTATAGCTAATCAGTGAAAAATGTAAATTGTAATTTATAGTGCCCCCTTGACCTTATTATTTCTGGACATTGATAGAATTCCAATTTCAATTCCTCAACATATTCCTTTATTTATTGATCATTTTATAGCATATTGCACCATAAAATCATGTTTCTTTCAAGAATCACTACTTAAATCAAAAAACGATGTTACATATCAATTATAATCAAAACTTAGAAACCATGTCCAATGCAGGTCTTCAACACTATACAAAACTATCAGAACCATAGAATGAAGCAGCCTGACGAACATCAATTTCCTAACCCTTCCATATAACACCTTACATAAGACCATCTCCAGCCAGTCATGCACTTGAAGAATATTTCCCTCCAAAAAGCAATATCAGCAGTCCATAATTCCTAGATCTCCCAATCTGGAGCAAAGCAGTACAATGCAGAGCCAATCAAAAAACTACCACCATCTCAGGAAGAATACCAACATCTTAAATATTTCTCTGCAGATGGCCTCCCACAGTCCCTGAGGACACCATGTTTCCCTATTAACACTGGGAGTTTCATCTGTTTCAAACGAATACTACCGATTACTGCCAAAATTGTTCTCTAGTCTCTGGACCATGCACACTAAAGTAACAAGGTGCATCAGGATAGGCAGCATTATCAATAGATGCAATGCAATTATATTCATACTTAAAACCTGCCCATTGTACTTACGTCAATTGAATTCCTCATGGCTTGCCAAATTTCTTGCCGGTCACAATACTGTAAACTCTTCATGAGATAAATGTTTGCATGAATACAGTCAAAGCACACTGCTTTCCTGTGCAACAGAGGTAAAGGCTCCACTAGAAAGCCATGATCCATATGGTTTATGCTCTTTCAAGCAATTAAAACCAATGTCTGCACAAACCTTTTCATATTTTTGGACCATTAGTATCCAAAATATCCAAAAAAATGGCATCCCAACTCGCTATGTCATAACATCTAGCAGTGCCAATGTCGTCATTCAGAGATATTGAGTTCACTAGAGACCCTTGTCTGGAGCACCACAAACACTGCTGAACCTTGAACATGGCTTCTCTAACTTTGAATTGCCTTGGAAAGACATGATCTGTAGATCTTTCCTGTACTCATCAAACTGCAAGTAAATAGTTACAGTTAGATTAGACGTCAAAGATAATTTGCAAGGCAGCTACATGATATTGGAAGTGATAGTTTGGCACAGACCTTGTCCTCTGACATTTCTGTGAAGCCAAATTTGCTTATCCAGATGGACTCAGCTTCCTCCGCAGCAGGCAACACCAGATTTTCAACATTCAAGAATCCAAGCAGCCTCTCAATACACGAAAATAATGACTGAAAATAACCCTGTAGAAAATTATCCCTTGTCATTCATACTGCTTTCTTTCTGTCCGTTACAATTTCTAATTCTTTGTAGCCAATGATGGTTTGCTAAGAAAATAATCATTCAAACAGAATTGTATCAATGAAGTCACCAAAATTCAAAATTCAGACAGCAAAACTAATTTCAATCATAGACAAACAAGCATCCCAAAAATTTCTTGGCTAAGTGGAAAATAGTCCAATAAGGACAGACAGGCAATGGAGAAAGTGAACTAAGCTAAAATAGCAGGATAAGCTTCATGTCAACACAAGTAGTAATTGGAAAGGTTTTTCATCTCTAAACCAAGTTGGGTGTACAGGAAAAGTTGAGAATATCATTATCAAACAATCACCTGTCCTTGACTTCTCGGGCTAGTAGCAACAAGTGGTAACTCTGCAACTTGCCGTCCAAAAATTCGAAACACTGCAGCTGAAACCACTACTGAGCTGCAAATACATAATAAAAATCACATATTTGTGAAAAAAGTACTAGGAATACACCACAGCCTATCGGAAATAAAATATCATAAATTCAGTATCACTCATAAGCAAAACTGATCAATCTTTTAGAATTGAATATTTCAGATACTAAAACACTGCCTCTTAAAACACCAAAAAGAATTCTTAAAACGCTTACTCTGCTGTCAAAACTGCACAATACATCCCTCGAAATTCCTGAGCCTTCATGCTTTTACTGCAGAAGAAATGCCAGTGCACAGTTTCAGCAAGAAAGACTTGCCAGTATCAAACATACATACTGAAATCCAAAGGTAGCCTGTTAGAAAGACGTTACAAAAAAGAAGTATATGGGAAGGGGCTCAATCACCTGTAGACCATTGAAGGGATTAAATCTCGACCTGTCACAGTGTCAGTTATAGGATCAAAGCATTCCTGCCTCAAAAGCATAACAAGTTAGGCATATCAACCAATTTTTAAAATCTTCATTATATATGAACAGGCAAACATACTTACAGCAAAGATAGCAGCAGCCTCTGAAAGTAGTACCCTACTGTCAGCGTCCCTTGTTTTGGCATGAAGAAGCTGCCAGGATATATTGGCACTAGAAACTTCTTCCAGACCCTTATCACGTCGCTTTTTCATCAGTTCATCAGTTATAAAAGAAGGTAGGCTTTCTGGTCCATGTGAAACCAATTTTTGCAGTGCAGAATGAATTTTTGTACAATCATTGGAGCAGAACCATTCACCCTCTGGCAATTCCTGTTGCACATGAAAATCCCTATCAGGATTAACACAATAAAGTAACAAAAACGCTACTCTATCAGATACCTAAACTGCTCAGAATTCTTAATTAAAAACCAAGCCTTTGTATCAAAGAAATAAAACAGAGAGTATTTACAATGAAAATAGCCTTAAATTGGTTAAAGAGTAGCATTTCTCATATGGAATTCAGACAAGGATTTGACCTACTTTTAAATCTGCCATGCCCCGTTCTCTTAAACAGCCGACGTGGAACTCCTTCTCACACTGACCATGCAACATAAGATAATTAAGCATTCACTACTCAAAACGACTAAAACAAACAATATGCAACAGCATGAAACAGGAAAGTATCTGTACTTGGTCACACAGCATAACAGTGCGATCCCCAAATGCCCGTTTATCGAAATCATGAAGCCTGAATCCACATCACAAACATGCATGAATAGTGTTAGCTCATATTTGTCTGTTCCAAAGGCACTATACAGTATAACTATAATGAGAATGAGCATCCTCATCTATTTTGAATATATGCTAATACTGTAATGGAATCTGAGACCAAGCTGCTTAAACATACATCCAGCCTATATACAAGAAGCTATGTTGTTAAGTTCCTAAAACACAGTAACCAAAAGTGAGGTTAAGGAATGCATGTCTTTAGAGGCAGAATTCCAATTAAATCAGATCGTACCTGCCTCAGAGAGGCCAAATGTGATAGAAATTTCTAGCTCCTCTCCTAAACATTCTCTAATTAGAACTTGTGTAATTAACACTGTTTTGGACTAGAAGTCACCAACATGATTTAGCCCATCAATTTCCTTGGCAAATAGCTCAGCCTTTGAACATGAGCTATTCAGTTCACTGGGCTCAAGGATTAAAGAGATTCTTAAGGTATACACTATATGGAAAGTATCATCACAATATTTCAAATGCCCATGATTTATATCAAAACCAGAAAGGACTATTAGAATTTGAAATAAACAGAGGATTAGTTTTGGAACATAGTTTGCATTCTAGTTTTTATTAGAAACTGTTTTTTAAGAGAAAACATCATCTTTTACATGTATATAAAATGCACCTGCATAGTACACATCCACCAACTGTTTTCTCTGGGGCATTGACAACACGTGTACAGCGATTGGATGGCTTTTCCTGAGACCCAAAGGATGCTGCCTTTCCATAAAGTCTTGGCTCTTTTCTAGCAGACAACTTTCTTCTTGTTCTAGAATGATGCTGGCAATTAAAGCAAAACCAATTGCCCACCGGAATACGTGGCTCTCCAGCACAATCTGTCAATTATATATTAAATTGAAAATAAAAAAACTTCAGATTCTTTTCATCATAAAATAAACCAGATAAAATCCAGTGTGAGTAATAATACAAAACCATAGAAATGCATACAAAATTAGATTCCTAATAATGGGATCAGATTACATAACACAAACTCATGTCTTCATTAACAAGGTTAATAATTCCATCTTAAGGCATATGCTTTGTTGAGTATAAACTATCAAAGAATACCTCACCTATATATGGTTTACGAATATTACCAATTAGATCATAGGCTCATATAGAATTAATTAAACAGAGTAATACTTGACAACTACTGCATTCTCTAACTTGTAATGCAGCTGCTATGCATATTCATGTCTTATTGTTAGCTATGTTATGCAACTAGTTCAGAAAAACAAAAGAAAAGGTAGATCAACGACTTGAAAATAAGCCTCTTCGAGGGGGCAAATTATGTCAAATAAATTAAAAAACTATACAATCCATTTACTGGACATTGCAAACCTTAATCTTACTTCAACCTAGTCATAAGTTCCAAATGTGTGCATATTTTGCTCAAAATTAGTTTGCAAAGATTTCATAAACATAAGCCAGACAATATGACCCACCCAAATCAAGAGATCTGCTGTTGAAGTTGACACAAAGAACAACTTGCTCTGAAATAGGCATGTTGTGATTGCATGCAGCCTTGGCAAGATAATGAATGTGAGGATTTGGCCAAGATGGTAATTTGTCCACAGTTTCAAAGTACAATATTAGGCAATTGGAATAAATAAAAAAACATCCATTGCAAGACTACGTAGCAATTTCGAAGCATGGTAGAAGTTAAAAATAGCCAGTAGAAAACCATAGTAAAGACCACAGGCAAAGAGAAAACCGAATAACATCGAATCAATAACGAGATAACCCACAAGAAATCCTCAAAGTGGCCTTACAAGTAAATCAGAGAGCTATAGACATTGTATTTGGTATGACTTGAAAATTGTAAAATAGATAACATAAAAATAAAGGTAAAACGAGATAGGTAGCCACAGAATGGTAACAATAAATGGTCTTGTAGAGACATGCAGATAAGATAAGACTGAAATAGATCCATCCTAATTCCAGATCTATTAAGCACTGAGAGGGATCAAAATGAAAAATGAAATGCAGATCCAGCAGTGCTTAATACACAATATTGTTAATGTTCAACAAATGACCACAAAAGTAGGTCAATGAGACTGGTCTAAAAGAAAGTACATCAGTGTAATAATATAGAGTGGAAGTGCATAAGCAGCTCTAAAAGCTACCATGCACGACACATAGGATCACGAACCTTGTTCTCTATGTTTGCAAGTATAATTAAGATAAATCAATAAAGATATAAGAGAAAATACACCATCTCACAGCATAGAAAAAGGTATTTGCTAAAAAAACTATGATTCATTAATATGTCTGTTTGTTTATAAACATAAAAGATTGATCTTGAAGAACAAGGGGACTAAAATTGAATTAAGCATTAGAAATCTTGGTGCAAGAAAGGCCATGCATAGAAGTTCGTTTCCCTTCTTTTCCACTGCTGTAAGTTAATTTTTTTTATTTCCTGATAGGATCACCGCAGATAACCAGTGTGTTTCACTAAAGTAACTATCTATAGAATTCCTTATTTTAGAGTCCCGTTGACATATTTTGGTCATTTATGGACAGTAACATAAAATATTTCTCTTTTATTCAGCGGATCTCAGTAATTCTATGCACAGCTTCTGTGTCTGCACTGCATGTGCATCTTACCTTTTTATCAGGGTTAACAATAAAAAAAAATGCAAGAGTTTCAGTTGAATTGAGATTCCTCCAATCTACTAGCTTTATGCAGACAGTATAATCTTTTCATCAGCAATACAGAAGGCACTGCATGATATTTTTCTTAGTTCTATAAAGCTTACTTTAGAGTCCTGTTGACATATTTTGGTCATTATGGACATTAACATACAATATTTCTCTCTTTTATTCAGCGGATTTCAGTAATTCTATGCACAGCTTCTATGTCTGCACTACAAGTGCATCTTACCTTTTTATCAGGGTTAATAATTAAAAAAAAAATGCAAGAGTTTCAATTGAATTGAGATTCCTCCACTCTACTAGCTTTATGCAGAAAGTATTATTTTTCATCAGCAATACAGAAGGCACTGCATGATATTTTTCTTAGTTCTATAAAGCTTACTTTAGAGTCCCGTTGACATATTGTGCTTTGACACAGGACCCCATTAGATCAAATATGACATATATGTCACTATAGATGTTGGAATTTATTAATTACACAAACCCTAATGCCAGCTTGCGTTTAAGGAGTTTTTCATGAAAACATAGCTGTTTGAAATCAAGTCAGGACTCAAGTTATGATATTTTTATCATTCTATGGTTTTGCACATAATTTTTGCAGGCTTCTAGGCTGATGGTTCCAGTATAATAAATACATAATAAGTGATATGCCACTATGTTTTATCCACAACACTGATTCCCATGGTGGTTGACAGCATACAACTTCCAGATGCACACAAATTTCTCAAGTCCTATAGAACTACAATGAAAACATTCTATCATCAGACTATTGTTAAATGCAAATTTATTTCGCCTTGATAATAAATCTTCACTACTCGTACTAATTCCTAGCAGTTCATAGGAGGATATAAATAAGTGGACATATGGTAGGTTTCAAACCTGCTTTAGGCATATAGTCAGAGGGGATTATTTCACTTCATGAAGTTCCAAGGAGATTACGATTACATTGTTTGATTAAAATAGGCATGAATAGGTTACCAAACAATATCTTTTACTGAACAGGATAATACATTTGTTTTGCCTAAAGTAACTACTTTATTAACTAAAACTGACCAATCCACTTAAAATCCCATTCCAAATGCATTACTTTCTATTGTTTACATTATTATACTATCTGCAGTTTCTAGTTTCCGTAAAATGGAAAATCAAACATTTAGCATTAATGTGTTTCATGACATTTCTTTTCCCTGTTTCATATTGCAACTGAGTAGAATGTACTACCATTCTTTGAAGCTAAAACAGAAGTGCAACTTTCTTGCCTTCGATAGTCACACCAAAACTTCAAATAGCAAATTTATGTTTAATAATCAAGCCTCAATTGTTGGTAACAAACTTTTAAAGCTTCCTTGTACAAATAAATACAAAGAAATAAAATAAAAAATCTAGTAAAGTTCAATCACACCTTCAGCACTCATGACATAGGCAAGGTAGGTAAAGTGATGAAGGGCAGTCAACAAGGATTGAATGGAGGATATGGTGAATAAATGGAGTGTGTTAAAAGGATTCAAACTGAAGAGAGCCTGCATCAGAATGTGCATATATATATTCCCTAAAACTGAACCTTGGTTACAGTACTAGAAGACACAATCTTTACCAGACTGGTAAATTGAAATTCTACATGTTAACGATGTTTGGCGCAGAAGTTCCATTTGCAATCACGAATCCAGAGAAGCTATGTGAATGCCAGACAAACTTGACTAGTGATGCCATAGCATCCTTCATGCATAACATGATAACACTGAATGGAGATCCATGACTAGAGAAACTGGAAGGGATGGAAGAGGAAATGTCTGAAATTAGGGAACTGCTTCAAAAGAAAGCTGCAAAGACAACTAAGCTGAAAGGGCAAGTTTGACTGTCTATGGAAGTTGCCACATGCCAGAATACCCACTCTACACCTCCTCACTCTGCATCAGCTATGGAGATAAAGGAATGGCAACATTGTCTATATAAGGTGATGATTAATTCTGTGGCAAGGAGAAATAGTGGTTCCCTCTCTTGGTTTGCGACAATGGTATCAGTGATTCAGTAAGTCTGCCGAAGCATACATGCAACATATAAGGTGGACAGTGACATAAAGGTATCATATATATGTAAAGTAATGACCAAACCATAGGCAATTTTATGCCAGAAATGGAAGAGGTCCCAAGGAATTGTGAAAAAAGCTTCCATCAGGATAAATAATACTGGTTTCCCCTGCTGCTGCAATGCACTTCAACAGGATCTGAAGCAGATGGAGACACTGAATATGAAGAACATCTGATCACTGCCTGAATGTTAATCTTAAATTATTATTGGCTGATGTTGATTATACTGGATATACTAGCCATAGCAACAATCTCAAATCAGTTGATATTACCAACTGCAATAAAATGGCCCAAAACAAATGCTCATTACAGTGACCATGTTCAATCCATTTCAGATGTAGGTCTAGAGAATAGGACTATCCATCTTAGAAAATTTTGTATCAAAATTAATAATAAACAGACATTTAGATTACCAAAAATCTTATAAGACCCTTGACATCCTAGATCACATCTTAAAGCAATCATAGATAAAATAATTCTGCTCCTTTTTCTAAACATTCCACGGTGTTTAATGAACGATTCTATGACTCCAATAACAAGCCAATCTCTCCATCCCCTCACTCATCCTCAACCACCAACTCTAGCAAAGCCTTGACATCCTTTCTCTCCTCTATCCAGCACCAAAACTTTCAAACTTCTGCATTACAACTGTACTTGCACCATCTTGTATATCTTCTTCAGCTTGATATTTAGCTCTTAAATAGAAAGACAAATCTTTATCTATATGATTTTAGAATTTATCTGGGAGTTGCCTTCACACTCCTAAATACCTACACTAGTGACTAGACATACCTTTTTGCCCCATTGACATACTTTTGTGGTCATTTGTTGTGCACTAATGTAAAATTGCCATATACTATTTTATTGTATATACAATGGGCATGGTAGAACTCAATTCAAGAGACTGAAGAAAAAAATGAGAAAACCAACGTTATTTATCACGTTTACCTGTGTGGAAGGCCCTTGGACAGCCATCACAAAGAAGCAGATCACCTCCATCTCCACATTCTGTACAGATATCTTCATTCTCATCACATGATTTTGCCTTATAACTTCTTTGGTTTGCCAAAGAAAGTGCCACTTCATGCAGGGACTGCCCATCCGGAAGATAGATACTATTGTAACTGTTAAGCAGGCATTGAACTAGCATGTTAATTATCACTAGTGATGACATTTTAGTAAACAAGGTTTAAAGAGTGAAAACATAGACATTTTCCTATGACACTTACGGATTCCGCCTTGAGGACCGTCCAGCATGAGCTTCAAACTGAGAACAGCTAACCTGTTTGTAGATGGAAAGAACCAACTTAGAAGCATGAACATCAAATGCACATCATCTAAACACAAAACAATCAATGCTCATGTGTACCTCAGTATTGCAGCAACTGCAGCATATGCCAGATCCTAGTTTATATCCTTCTAGTAATCGCTGTTAACAAGGCCATCATATTTTGGAGAAACCATCAAGATTAGAAACAAACCAAAGAGAACCACAAAGAATATAAATGCAATCAATTCAGAGAATTGCTACCTGTCCTTTTACATAGTAAGCAAGCTTAGTTCCATCAGGCAAGCCATGTGGCTTAAAAATTACTTTATGCAAAGTCATATCTCTGTAATACAAATTAAAAGCAAGTGTCAACAGCTTAATAGTTTTGCAAATTTGAGCAATTGTAGCAAGCAAACAAGAGATTATTATGCAGCTGGCATATTTATCAAATACTGGTTACTATTTGCAGCCATGCAAAGCAGTAATCTTAGCCTCTTATCATGCAAAATACTAGCAAAGGGCATAAATTTCTAACTCCCGAGTCCTTAGCAAGTTAGCACTATAGATAGCTGTAGACAAAAGAAACAGAAATAAAGGGATATAAAGCCTCTATGAAAAATATAATAGTTACCTTTGTTGCATCCTAGATTGCATACTGGGCCTTCCTTGTGCTTTTCTATCCAACAAATTAGGAGAACGCCTGCATTTCAAAATGTCTCAATATCAACTACCATATAATACATATATAGAAAGTCGCATAGCAAACTGATCAAAATCCAATATTTACTTTGTCAACATCCTGTCTTGGCCACTAGGCTTCACTTGCACTTTTCGATCCAGCATTTTAGAAGGTCTGCAGATCAAAGCTCATGTTGTTACTCTGGTAGAAACACATTTAAATGTCCAGGGATGGTAATCAATACAAGATAGTTGTTTTTACAGCATACCTTGCATCCAGGTTGACTTTCTTTTGCAGCTTAGGCTGATTCTCTTCAAGTTTTGGCTGATTCTGTTCAGCTAAGTCACAGGCTTGACAGAGCCAATTGGATTTCCTTGGATTTGAGAGGGGAATAGGTTCTATAAAGAATTCAAATAACCAAGACTGTCATATTAGTGGAAAAGAAAAACAAAAAGACAGACAACCTAATGTGAATGCATCCAAATGAGATAGTTTCCACACTAAACAAAAGGAATAATTCTGAGTAAGTTACCTCTACATTTCCGGCAAGCTAAACATCCTCTGTGTGATGAAAATTCTATGGCTTTGTGAATCACATCTGAAAACCTGTCAGGCCCAACACGCTTACCTGCTTCCAAAACATCACGCAAAGACCTCCCATTCTCAAGAATTATAAAATCACTAGCATGTCTTGCCGTACTACCAGCATGTTCCTCAAACTTGCAGATACTGACAACCTTTAGAAACAAGAAAAACATTAAAAGGATGTTAAGTAACACAGTTATTTATGATTTAATGCATCAAAACATAATTTGAAAAGAAATCTCATGAACTCACTCGTCTTCCTTTGCAAATGCAGCAACTGCACAGTATTCCTTGTCCTTTTATCACTCCTGTGAGCTTTACCTAAATAAAGGAGCATTCAATAGAAATAGGTTCATAATCTTGCTACCACATATATCCTGCAGCAAGTCAAAATCCTACAAGTACCATTTACTCAGTCTAGGATGCAGAGAAAATTAGTTTGTACCTTTTCTGCACGGCCTATATATCGAACAAAGCATCCTTCAAGTAAACCAGTTGAAAGCAGCAGTTTAACAGTTGATGGAACCTGATCCAAAACTCTTTTCTCTGGCATTTTAATTTTCAGCTTTATTTTAGTGGAATTCCACAATGGCTGGTTTTTGGATACAGAAACATCTCTTTGCAAACTTTCTAGTGGAGTTGCTTCTTTTGAAGGAGATGCATCCAATTTGATATTCTGGAGATGCCCTTGTTTAACACTAGGAGATGAATTATTATCAATGGATAATGCAGAGGGTACCTTCAGTTTAGCTTGATCCACATGTGGGCTGTCAGGATTACATTTGGACATGTACTCTACATCTTTGGAGATTTTACAAAAATTTGGCCTGTCCATACAACCATCATCATGCAGACATAAAGCTTCTGAGGAATCACTGCCACTTATTTTGTTCAAATTACATTGAGGTTTGTCTTCAACTTTGCCACAGTGCCCCATAGATCTTTCCTCAGTGTTGTCTCCTGATGTTTTATTGTCTCCATTTTCAGCATGGAAATTTTCGCTTACAGTAAAAATTTCAGAGGAAAATGTCTGAACCTCCCCGGTAGATGACAGGAACCCAGAAGGTCGAAAACTATCTGAAGGAAAATCTTGCTTGCAATGAGACTCTTCACAGTCCATCAGATCACCATGATCTGCCAGTTCTTTGGGCTCTCTTTCCTGACCATTTTGAGTGAATTCCTGAAACTTTGGCTTCTCTGGGCTAACTTCTGATTGATCCCCCGAAGAATTTGGTGAGCACCTGTCCATTCCTCTGCAGTGATCCTCAACTCTATATTTTGACTTTCTGCTGGCAACAGAGCCAACCTCCAAAACAGTTATATCACTCTTAGATGATGATTTAGTCTGAGGCTCAGAGGGTAACAACGATGCTTTGTCAGCAAATACAGAAGGCTGGACAAGCAAATTTGGAGTTAAACCATCATGGTTGTCATCTCCAGGAAAGCTTTTGGAAGAAGGCAATCTATTTTGTTCTGTAATTGGTGTAAATGCCAAACTTGGAACTGAGGAATCAGAAAAATTAGCGCTGTAAAGATTAGAATTGCATTTAACAACTGAGGAGGGAGTATGAAGGGTTGCCTTGGTATCAGCAATCGCTGCTACCATTCTATCTGAGTCTGACAAGTCAGCCATCGAAAAATCAACTTCAGACTGATCCAAACTCATCCTTTTTGAACTGATACAGGTATTAGGTGGTGAATCTGCTAGACACTGCTTATCATATTTTTGGCTAGCTGAATTATTTGCATGACTATCCTTTCTTGCTACTACATTGGTTTTCCCTGCTTTGGGCAGTTCGAAAAAGTCTGTGAGCTTACCCATACTCCTTAAGTGTCGTAATTTCCGATTGTCTTCACCTCCATCTCCAAAGAGGCAGCGCTTGAACTCTCCTTTTCTAAGGCTACTGTGTTTATTGGATGAATTGGTGCAGATTTCTGATTTGCAGACTTCATCAGACACAAAAAAGTCGGTGTTTGTTTCTTTGCTACTCCTGGTTTGCCTTTTAGGGGTTGATGGACTATAAGGACCATTCTTGTCATGCTCCATGCTTTCAATTTTGCGCTTCAAAAGGGTTTTCCCACTTACCAGAATGTTTGGATTTTCGATGTCTTGGTTGCCTCCCTTATAAGCTGTGCCATGCAGTTTACCCTTCGCCATTGAAGATTTAAGTTATTGCAGCAGGTAGGCCAACAACGGCTCAATTCTCTTTATAACAAGTTCCGAGAAAGCAAAGACACCACAGATCGGTTCACGGATTAACTAGTGTAATGACTCTTATAATCCAACTCCGACAAAGCTGTGCAGGCCCCAGCAGCAAAAGTGAACGAGAACAATAACGAAGGTGCTTCAAGAGCCCCAGATTACCATGTCCAGCACCCTTGCCGCTGCACAAAATCAGGCACGCTGGAAACACCTGCAATCATTTACCCATGTCATGTAAGCCAGCTTCAGGAATCCTACGCAGCTGATGCCTATGTTTTCTTTGACAAAAAGGAAAACGAGTATCTCGTCGAACTGATCTGCCCTTGCCAATATCATTCCACATTTTCAATCACACAGGAAAAGGTCTACCCAATATCGAAACCTAGATCAGATGTAACAGGCAGCTTCCGAACACCCAAATCAATAACAGAACAGAAGAGTCAACTTGCCCTAAACCAGTCAAATAGTTTCCTTACAACACTCAAACCCCAACCCATCAAACCCTAAAATAATCACAAAAACAGAACAAATCCCAATGTAATAAAAATGAAAAGGCATGCCAGAAGCCTATCATGCCTAAAAAATCAAGAGTCAAGAGAATGCGGAGAACCCGTTTCAACCAGGACAACAGCATATCAGACCAAACCCTTCCCCTAATTGAACGACAAAAATACAGCCGATTAAAAAATCAAAATAACAAAAAAATTCCGTAAACGAAGAAACCCAATAATGAAAATGCATAAACACTACCCAGAATTTCTACAAATCCCAGGAAAACTACAAAAATCCGACAGAACCCAAACCCTGAATCAATTCCAACGGTCAGAGAAACAGATCGGATCCGCCATACCTGTATACGAGAACGCCCTTCTGGAGAAAAAATATTGTCAAATCACAGCGCCGTTGTGATTTCCAGGCGCAGGTATGACCCGATCCTAGCCTCCTCTGTTATTGCCCTTGAATGAATCAGAATGAATGAATGCAAGCACGGGTAGAGCTGGGCGAAAGGCCTAGAAAACCATCGCGAGAGAGAATAAAAATTAAAAACTCTCAGAGACCGGCATGTCAAATTGTTTTTTTTACCGCAGTAACGTGAGTGGTTAACGGACGGCAATATATATTCAGAGCTAGTGTTAAACGGGGGTTGGGGGGTTTCAAATTTTGGTGGTTCCCGGCTCTCTGTTTGAAATTTCTCGGCTGCCTTCGGTTTTGTGCATGGCGAGTACTTTCCGACTTTATCTCACGTGGCTCGGATTGAATCTCAAGTATCGCTAGAAAACGAGCATAGACCTCCCTGTTGCCCCTCTTCATAATGTTGGGCAACGTGATTATTGTACTAATGCAAAACTCGAAAACTCCTCCACTGAATCATTCGTTTTTCCGTTGTAATTGTTGTTTAGTGGTAAGTTAATATGCTTACTCTTGCAAAAATGGTGAAATCCGCATAATTTTCAAGAAGATCTACTCTAATTTAGTTGTATTTTACCAGTGATTATTGGTTGCAAAATGTAATTTGGGAAAACAAGCAATTCCTAGTTTATAAGGTGGGTGAATGTTTCCTTAACACATCATCCTTGCAATGTTGGATCTTAGTGTTTTTGGCTTGAGAGAGTGTTCAGATTGGTATTATAATTGCATCATGTTTGAGGCTTGGCAGATTTGATAAAAAGTAGGGGTTGATATCTTTACTTGGCATATTGCTCTTCTGAGACTATTGTTTGTTCTACTCCCTTGGGTTAGGCTAGATGTTGGTTGGAGTTTTCTTCAGTGTTCTTCATCAGCCTTGGATGTTAGTAGAAATGGGTCTAATCCTCAAACCCATTGCCTCTTGGATCTTCTCCGCCAAGGCATTCCATACATTGTATCTTTTATGTTCCTGCATTGTACCTTTTATATTTATTCATTGTATTTTTTATAGGAGACCATTTGGTTCTCCCACATTGTATGGATATCATTATACTCAACAGTCCCTTTAACTTACTTTGTGGTCAATGGTTGGACATAATATAATTATCTTATCTATCTATCTTATCATGAGTGGACTTTCATTCCTGAAGGAGACCTACAATTTGTAGTTTATAAGGTGGCTGAGCTTTTACTTTCGCAGGAGACTTGTGTGTCTTGGATTCTCTCAATCATCATCATTATTCAAGAAAAACATGTTTGGTCTATAAATAATGATTGGTTCATATGGGACAAGCATCATCATCATTATTCAAGAAAAACATGTTTGGTTTATATGGGTCCAGCATATTCGGTTTATATGGGGCTAGCTTTTACTCCTACAATAGATATTTAGATCTCGAGCTTAGTTGTTTTAGTCATCATTATAAGGAAAACTAAGTTTAGTCTATAAAAGGGTGAGCTTTTACTCCCACAAAAAGCCTTTGAGCCGTGGGTTTTCTTGAGCCATTAACCTGTTTCCTATCCTTGAGTCCGAGGAAAACAAACAAAAACTCCTACAACAAGCCTCAAGATCTTGCCTCACCTCAGTCAACATCAATGTTCAATAAAAACCACACTTGATGTATAAGAGGGTGAACTTTTACTACTGCAAAAAGGCCTCTGAGTCTTCCTTGAGTGTGAGGAAAACAAACAAAAACTCCTACAATAGGCCTCAAGATCTTAGATCACCTCAGTCATCATCAATGTTCAATAAAAACCATACTTGATGTATTCTTAAGAGTGTCAGTTTTTACCACTGCAAAAAAGCCTCGAGTTGGGTAGCCTTGAGTTGTTGTAACAATTACTTACATTAAGGAAGACAAACTCTTATCTATAGAGATGCAATTTAAGATCATACTCGACCACCATGTAAACACTATCTTTATATTGGATTATAATTATAATTTAGGCAATAGACAAATTTAATAATAATAGACATTTCATTTATAATAAATGGTAAATTATCCACCCACCAAAAAAGAAGGGTAAATTACTCGTATTAAAATTACAAATTTAATAAAGAGAAGATAAATTTGAATATTACATTTACTTTGGATAGAAATTTAATAATTTTGTTAATTAGCCATAAAAACATTATGGAATGAATTTTATCTTTTTTAATGAGAAAATGAGGTTGTAATAGAAATTATTATAAATCCCAAGTTAATTTGTGATTTAGCAAAGATCAAGATTCCCAACACACCCACTAGGGGATCACACTCTTCTGAGTCTCTCCCCTTCTAGCCCCATCAAAGTGGGCCAAATGTCTCACTAGGGGTTTGAACCTGAGTGAAGAGGGTGAGAAGCCAACATTTCAACCATTTAAGCTATAACCTTCAATGAACTTTAAAGAAAATGAGGGAAGTGGATTTCTAGATCACAGCTACAATACAAGATAGTCATCAAATAGAATTAGAAAATTTATTATAGGCACCAACATGTGATAAACCTCTTCTTAAGTTTACAATGATGTCATTTGTCACTTACTTGCTTTCAAAGCACAATAATTCACAATGGTGCTTGAGCAATAGTGATGAACACAACTACATATAAAGAGATAGATGGTATTGAATTATCCATGAGATCGCATGGTCATGGGAGACAACAAAGTTTACATGGTATGCAACATCTTATAAGAGATAAAAGCATAAACATGCTATAATTACAACTAGTGATATAATTACAAAACCTTTGTGGACTTAGTTATACTGAAGTAGATTTGTTTCTAGTGACTCTACATAAGGGTTGGTCACCTCTTTGAATCTATTATCAACCAACGGTTTCTTGTCTAAGTCATTTATGAGCCAACCATTCTAACATGTCAAGTCTTGGTTCTAATATGGAAATTCAATCTTCTCCCTTATTTGTAAGTGTGTAACACAACAGAAGATAAAGTGTTGTTGAATTTCTCATTTCTACATACTATCCATAATGTTTCCTCGTATAACTCCTGAAGTTGCTCTCATCTTGTTCCACATGTCATCATATGTAAATTAAATCTTATTTGGCTATGCAAGTTTTTCATATTACAAGATGTTGAGTTTCAAGTAGTTTTGATCTCCTCCTCACTTTTAAGGTTTTATATATATTATTGTTTTGTTTATGGATTTGTTTTCACCTTTTTTCCTTCCTATTACATTCATGCACCTTGTTTTCCAATGTATTTTTCATAAAATTATTTCTCTTCCATATTTTACTCTTCAACTCATTATCTTAACTGGCCAAATTAGTAGGATGCGTAAGCATGCTCCACTGTTAAGGATGCCCAATATTTTTTATTATTTTTTTATCTTCATTAATTTTTACTAAAACCGTATATTATCATATATTATTATTACTTTTATATTTTTACATAACCCATGTTCTAAATACTTCCAATTTTATAAAATATTCCTATTCCAAATATATATATATTTTTATATTCAATCCAATCCAATTTAAATACTTAATTTTGTTTTATTAAATTAATATATCGTATATACTCTATTTATTTTTGTGTATATCTATCCATGACAATATATTAACTCTATGTATATTTATATATTTGTATATATAACCATAATAATATATTATTTTCACATCAAGATATTATTCCACTTACTCTTCAACTTTGCTTTCATCACAATCTAGATTTCAAAAGTGATAATATGAGTAGGTAAGCCAACCATTAAAAGGAGAGTGGCTTTGTTAATTTTTTTATTTTTTTAAGTTGCAATTATTTTAAGAATTATGTGCATTTTATTGATTTTGAATTTGGGTTGTTGGAGAAAGTGGGGGGGAAGATGGATGGAATCTTCAACTTCAAGGGCACGCCACTTATGAGCCACTCTCTTTAAGGAAGGTAGCATCATTACAGGGCATACTCACGATGTTTGATGTTTTTATTTTAGTTATATTTCTTTCTAGGGAAGATTAGAAATTTTAATTTAAATTATAAAATATTTTTTTTAATTGTATATTAAATTTAATATTTATAGTTTTATCAAATTTTATAATATTTTATTATGAATTATTAATTTTTTTAAATTATAATTAAAAACTTTTAATATAAATATATAGTATTTTTATAATTCATAAAAAGTTTTTTTTCTTCTTGGAATTTAGTTATATAATTTACAATTTGGTTGTCATTTTTTGTAATTTAAAATTCATTTTTAAATGTATAAATGAATTTAGCATCTTTAAAAATTCTCATAATTGAACTTTGCAAATTAAATACCTTAAACTTATGATTTCTAAGTTGTGATTTCTTATTATTTAAAATGAATTTTGAATGCATAAACAAATTTAGCATCCTCAAAAAAAATTTGGGATTCAAGTTGAAAAATGATACATTGTATTACCATTAAAATATCTCTATTGTAGTTCACTGCATCCTTAGACGAGACTCTTCATCTTAATCTTGATGATGAACCATATTAGGTGGTTCAAATGAGTTGACTAGATATTTGTCAATGTGATTTTAAGAAGAAAAAAAATGTGAAACTTAAAACACAAAAGCTTGAATCTAGAGTACTTGAACTTTGCAAATTAAATACCTCAAACTTATGCTTTTTTAAAATCCCTATTAGATTTTGACAAAATTAACTAGAAAAGATGTTGGAAAAAAAAATACCATTTTGTATGTTACTCAGCAACTACTATTTTATAATTTAAGAAATAATTTTGTAATTATGTGGATATAAACAACTGCAATATTAAAAAATGCAATATAATAAGTGTAATATGAAGCAAGTTATGTTTTTTTAGCCATGTGGTATTGATAATCCATGGTATTGGGCCATGATATTGTAACGAAGTCTATTTATGTATTAAAAATCTTCATAGTAAAGTGGAGGTAAATCTTCATAGTTAAAACTCATGTTCCTTGTTTTGTTATGTGTGTGTGTGTTTAACTTATATATTAAGACATACTTAGTCTAACTTATAGAGGAAATACAATTTCAAGCAAGATAGTGATTTTTTGTTGTTTAAAATACATTTTTAAATGCATAAATGGATTAAGCACTTTGAAAACCCCCATGGCACTCAAATTCTATAGATTAAACAATTTAAGCTCAAGATTTTAAAAATCTCTACCATATTTTAGTTAAAATTAACCACAAAAAATGCCTTAAAAAAATCATTTTGTCAAGTTAGACTACAACATATATTAATTGTGTTTATAATAACAATATAATTAAAAATAAATTATAATTTAATTAGTTTTAAGTGTTTTGATGTTTATTATAGATCGATGCCTATCCACATTTACAAATCATTTAATTTATACAAGTACACTAATTTAAAATCTATGTGTGAAAATCTTTTAATACTAAGATAAACTAATTAAAAAAAAAATGATAAGTGATGGGAGCCTGGAGGCTTCCATAGTTATTCATATTGTTGAAGATTTCACGGAGAGAATTGTGTAATGATTTTTGGTCAATCCAATATTTCAGATGGTTACACCATCCATCGTCAAGGACCAAAGAGCTTTGTGAGTAAATGGGTGGTTAAGAGCTTTTTTAGAATCGGGCCTCCACCACACAAGCCAGTTGGGCTGCAGGGTGGGGCGAGAGAGACTATCCGAGGAGAAAAGGAAAATGATTTATTTGTTCCTTTTCTCCTATAAAAAAGCTCTTAAGCACTAGTTTACTCACAAAGCTCTGGTTCGTGATGATAGATGGTAATTCATTTTCTTTTTTGGTAATTCATTTTCTCTTATAAAAAAGACAGCTCTTTGGTTCCTAATGATAGATGGTAATTCATTTTCTCTTATAAAAAACTCTTCAACAAATTCACTGATGGATGAAATAACCATAACCATCATTGAATGGATCAAAAACCATTATGCAATTTTTTTCTAGAAATCTCCAACAATATATATATTTTTAATTTAAAAAAATAATAATAATAAAATAAAAAATTAATTTATCAAAAATATTACATACATAGAAGTAAAAAATGAAAAGTAAAAAGCTTTCTTGAGAAGGAATCTTGGAGAGAACCAACCTGCCAGAAATAACACCCACAAATGGAGGACCCCAAACACTTGACCTTTTCCACTTTTGGTATGCATTGGTTGAACTGTAGGTATTTCTTTCAACGGTGTACTCACCTTTGTTGACTTTAAAATTGAAAATGAAAACGTGGTTTAGTATACAAGTGGATGTGATCGTGACTTTTTTTATTATGAATCTGCTACGAAGCGGGCGTTGTCAACGGGAATTGGTAAACTCCATGTGACCTAAACACGCATATCTGCCACGTCACACACGCCTTGTGTTCCTTTCAAGGATGGTGTTCCCACCTGAGTTAGGTTCCAAATTTATCAATATTAAAACGTGTTATAATATGGGAAAGATCCTAAGGCTGAGTAACGTGTTAGGAAACTTATATTTTTTTTCCATAACTTTCACAAGAATTTGATAAAAAGAAATAAGCATGTTTGACTTTGACCACAGTCAAAGTTAAAAGTGTGTGATACAGCTATGTAAGAATTGATAAAAAGAAATAAGCATGATTTGAGTTTGACCACAGTCAAAGTTAAGTGTGTGATATAGCTATGTAAGAATTTGATAAAAAGAATTAATCATGATTTGAGTTTGACCATAGTCAAAGTTAAGTGTGTGATATAACGATGTAAGAATTTGATAAAAAGAATTAAGCATGATTTGAGTTTTGACCACAGTCAAAGTTAAGTGTGTGATAGAACAATGTATTTTTTCTATTATAAGCTTTTGATAAAAAAAATTAAGCATGATTTGAGTTTGCCCTAGTTAAGTGTGTGATAGAGTGATGTTTAGGGTTTTGTTTAATTTTGAATTGATTTATAAGGTGATGTTTAGGGATTTGTTTAACTTTGAATTGGTTTAGGGTTTTGAAGATTATTAAAGTTTTAATTATTTGTATTGTGAATTTTGATAATCTGAAGAAATTTTATGTAATTAAAGTATGTGATAGAGTAATGTTTATAGTTGTGTTTAATTTTGAATGAGTTTTAATAAAATAATTAATTATTATTATTATTATTTTTGTATTGGGGAATTTTATAACTGGCAGAAATTTTATCGTATAATTGAGATTAGCAAATTTAGATTCCTAATTGTTGTTGTTAAAGTAAGACAACTACTCATTATAAAAATAAGAAAACATGTCATTGTGTTATTCTTTAGTGTTTAAAATAGTATCTACAAGTAAATCTTAAATTTTTGAGATATCAAACTACATACTTATTAAAAACTCAACATGTTATTAGTATAAATTAAACTTATACATTTTTATTAAAAAGATAACATATTATTAACAAAAATTAAACTTGAATTAAAAAACAATACTTAAATTAAACCTAATTCACAAGAAAGAAAAAATTAATATTATTAACACTATCTTTTTCTTCTATTTTAAGAAACCTAATAAGAGACTCTACCCTCTCATCTAACAATTAATGATATGAAACTAAATATATTAAAAAGCACCCCACAATACAAGTGACATTATCAACCATTTGTTTTAATTGAGCCAACTCCCTTTCCTTTTCACTTAATTATAAGTCCTTGACTATATCAAGGGACTATCTAATTGCCCACAATACAGGTGACATTATCCAAGGACTATATAATTGCCAAGAATACAAGTGACATTATCAACCATTTGTTTTAATTGAGCCACTCCCTTTCCTTTTCACTTAATTATGAGTCCTTGACTATATCAAGGGACTATCTAATTGCCCAAAATACAATGACATTATCAAGGGACTATATAATTGCCCAGTATACAAGTGACATTATCAAGGATTTGTTTTAATTTGAGTCACCTCCATTTCCTTTTGAAGTAATTATGAGTCCTTGACTATATATCAAGGGACTATCTCACGGACATCTTTTTTACTATAACTAGGAAGTCAAATGTTTTATTATAACTAGGAAGTCAATGTTAAGCTTGTGTGGTTGTGCTTAAGAGGTTTGTACTCTTTTCATCTCAGTTGCTTAATATAAGTAACAATTTGCAAGTAAAGTGGATGTTTTCCTATTGTTGTGACTTTTCTTTTATTGTAATGTATTTTGGATTAATGTAAAAAATAATGATATTTCATTGGCACTTATCGATAAATTGGCAAATGTGCGAGGTGTTTATATGATTTTATGATATTTGTTTATGTTTTTATTTTTGGTTTTTAAACCACAATCAACTATATTATGGGAAATTTGGGAAAATTTAATATGTTTGGGAAATTTGGGAAAATTTAATATGTTTTTGGAAGTTCAGCTAGTGTTAAAAAGTTTTTTTTGAAATTTATATTGAGAAAAGGAAAAATATTTTTTTAATATAGTTATGCTCATTTTATTTTTTTAATTAAATTAATTAAAAAAATTGTCATATTAATAAATTTCATATAAATGAGTTATGGTTTTTGGCAGTGTGGTATGAACATGTATTGTAACAAAGCTTATTTACAAGTTAAGATCTCCATGGTTAAGAATTTTTCTATATATTTTTTAATGTATATATGTTTAACTTATATATGAATTCTTTTTTTTTTAAATAATTATTAAAAAAAAATATGATTCTTTTAAATGGATACAATGTATCATGAAGTAGGTGTTTTGATGTTTATTTGGATTGATACCTATTGACATTTACCAACCATTTAATTTATCTGTTAGTGTAAAATTGATAAAATAGAAATTGTGTAAATCTTCTTAGAGTCCAATAGAAATAAAAACTTTTAATATTTATTTTATGAAACAAAAACAACTCATTTGCATACCATTTATATTTTTTAAACCATGGTGAATTGGTTCATTCCAATAATCTGAATAATCTAGGCAGAACCACGCCTAATTGTTAACCAAATCATTTAGATCACCTATAATGAAAACCTTATTTGTTCATTATTAGTTACTTCACTCGTTAAGATTTAACTATATACAATTTCTTTAATAAAAATAATAATTTTCCTTTTCTTAAACGTAAAATTCCAAAAAAATACTTTTAATACTTGTTAAATTTAAAATCTAAAAGCCTTGTTCCAAAATAAACACTTAGTTAGACATTTAACTCTAGTTTGTTTTTATAAGATAGACATTGATGACGATACAAATCATTCTGCTTGAGCATTACGATTCGAATTGGAGAAAGAACCCTCTACGGAAACCCTAGGCTTTATGGCTTAGGTATGTGGCCTTGTGCAGCGTGTTTGCCTCTCCATATGCTCGGGATGATCAAATTGGTCTAGATTTCATAATGACCAAGAATTTTTGGTTCCCTCTGCGACAATCTCCATCTGATTGTGACCTTCATTGTAGCTTCTTTGGCAGGTTATACCTCTGATGCAGGTGAGTTCTTGAGTTTTTTGGCTTTTTCTTTTGGTTGGGTTGCCCATCATGGCCAGTTCAGCCCAGGACTTGCAAATCTCTTAGAAGGTGGAGACCTTTAATAATATGGTCACAAATGGCCCCAAATTCCAAAAGGGCCCTCCTTCAAAATTCATTAAGAAGATTGATGACATCCCGAAAATTGTGATTTTGGCTCCTCAAGCCCGATCTAGGGCCCTTCAGCTAGCGGATTAGGGTTTAGTTGGTTAGTTTATTGGTCTTTGGCCTTCTCCTCAATCAGTTAAATCATGGATAGAGAAGAATTGGAAACCAAAAATGAAAGGAGAAGTGGTTTTCTCCTTTGTGGGAAAGGGTTCCTTCACTTTTATTTTGAGCTCAAAGAGGATAGGGATCTTATTTTCAGAAGTGGCCCATATTTCATGGAGCCACAAGGGCTTTATTTAATATGGAACCCTAAATTTAACCTAGATTATGATATCCCTATGGTAGTTCCAGTCTAGGTAAAGTTACCATACCTGCCTCTACACTGTTGGAATGATGCCACATTCAGACTCATTAGTAACTCTCTTGGAAAATATTTTGATTATGCTGAACCCGGGGAAAGATTGTTTGCTTGTTCTAGAATTTGTGTAGAAGTGGATATAGAAAAAGGAGTCTTAGCAACTATAAATTTGTGCATGGATGATTGGACGCACATGCAGGAAGTAGACTATGATTAACTTCCCTTCAAGTGTCAAACTTGTCACGAATATGGACATTTTGCTAGAAATTGCACCAAAGCCCCAGTAAACCAAGAAAATCAAGGAGACCGAGGGGAGCAATGGCAAAAATCCAAGAGAAGAAAGGGCCCTAATAAACAACAACCCCCTCAAGAATTAAAAACGACACAACCGACTAAAGAAATGGCAAATCCCAATAAGAATAACACCAATAAGGAAGGAACTAGCTAATCTAGTAGTTGGAAAGGTGAAAAGAATAAATATGAAGTTCTAACATATCTTAATGAAGAAGAGGGATCTTATAAAAAATCTGCAGAACCAAACCCTCAAAAACATTATGCTCAAATCCCTGAGCAACCCTCAAAAGAAGAGAACAAATCTCTCGAAATCTCTCAAAATGCATCAACATACTTATTGGAGGAAGAGGAAGACGCTTACCTCTCATCAAAGGAAGCCATGACTCCCTCTATAATGGCCAGTTCAGTAGATGGAAAATGAAAAGCCGAAAAAACGAAAGGTTTAGAAAGGAAAACCAATAGGGAAATCTGCAGATAGCAAACTGAGAAAGATAAAGAGTTGGTGTACCAAAACACTATACCTCTATAATTAGTGAATCATGGTAACAAAGAGGGGAAAAAGGGAGCATCGACAAGCCCCTCGAAAGGGGAAAATAAATCAAAAAGTAAGTAATGAATATTGTCTCCTGGAATTGTAGGGGCCTTGGCTCTGCCAAGAGAACCATAGAAGCAAGATCACTAATAATGAAAGAAAAGCTAGCAGTAGCCCTTCTCGAGGAAACCAAACTTAATGAGAAGGACATCTCATCCAAGCACGGTAAAATATGGAATAAAAGTTTTCATCTTGAGGTTAGCTCTCAGGGTGCTTCATGGGGTTTATGCACTCTTTAGGCTCCAAAACAACTGAAATTAATCAATAATAAGAAGACATAATATTGGATTGCTACTAGTTTCAGTATCCTAGCTTTAAATCAGGTATACACTATTGTCAACATATATATATATATATATATATATATATATATATTATATTATATATTATATATATATATATTATTTATTATTTTTATTTTTCGCGAAAAGAGCAACTGTTGAAATCCATAATGGAGATTAAAGATTCATCCTTTGGCACTAATTGCATCATCAGAGGGGACTTTAACATGACCCTTATTCAAAAGGAAAAGAGGGGTGGATCACTGGTCAAAGATCCCCATCAAGAACCAATGGAGGACTTAATCAGTTCCCTCCACCTGATTGACATCAAGCCCTTTAAGTTGAGATTCACTTGGAATAATAATAGATCAAGACAAGGTCACATTTTTGCTCGCCTGGATAAGTTTTTGGTTGTCAATAACCTCCTCTCTTTGAATCTCAAGCTCTACTCTTTTATTCTTCCCTGGAATGGATCAGACCATAGGCCCATCTCGCTAAATATAAGTATGTCTCATAATTATGGTCTAATAGCCTTCATATTTTCTGTGCTCTGGCTCTAATCTCCCTGTTTCTCTGACATTGTAGTTGCTTCTTGGGGTCAGTGTGTTGAAGGTATCCCAATTGGTGTTTAGGAGACCAAAATAAAAAGGCTCAAACAAGATATTAAACTCTGGCTAAAGAAGGTGAAATAAACAAATCAACCCTTGCTCCTATCATTGGAGAACCAAGTTGAATGTATTCAATCTCAAATCGAAGGCAACAAAGTTACAATGGACCTTATGCATCAGGAAGTCAAAATCTTACAGTCATATCATGCGCTCCTAAGATAGGAGGAGGAGCAAAGGAGCTTAAAATCAAGGAGTCTATGGCTACAATCTGGAGACAGGAACACCAAATTCTTTCATAATCATGCCAAAAATAGAGAAATGAAAAACAATATCTCAAAGATCTATCATCAAGGACAAATTATTGAAGACTTTCAGTTAATACAAAAGGCAATAATCGACCACTTTAGCAGATTGCGTCTGGCCCCTAATCAATCAATTGAAGAGGAAGATCATTATATGTTGGAGCATGTTCATGTGCTAGTTACAAAAGAAATGAATTCTTCTCTCATTGTTCCCCTTTATACATAAGAAATGAATAAAAAAACATTTTCCTTTCATCTGAACAAGGCCCTTGGCCCAAATGGATTTCCCACCCTCTTCTATCAACAATTTTGAGACATTATTTACATAGCCTTAATGAAAATGATAAGATACTAGCTCAAGTGGTTATGCATGGGAGGAGGAATCAATTCCTCCTTTTCAGCCTTCATCGGGCTAATTTCGATATGTAACGTCTCATACAAGATAGTCTCAAAAAATTTGGTTCTAAGGCTTAATAAAATGATTTATCACATCATCTAAACTAGGTGGATATTGGTGGTCACCCGACTATTCCACCTAGATCTGCAATTGGTTTCATCTGTTTCCTTGTTTATTCCAACATTTACTATTTTTAGCAGTTTTTCAGGTCCTAAACTTCTGGAGCAGTTTTGACCCACTAAACAACATTTTTTTAGGTCTGCAACAGGCCTATTGTTGTAGATAGGGGTCTGTCGCAAATCTTGTAGTACTCGAAGAGACCTTTCCAACAAGGTATCGTACGCACCAAACAAATACAATATGACCAAGTTATGACCATGAGAAGTTGGCTGCCCAACTAACCCCAATAGGGCCAACAATCTCTTGGTGTTACATCTATTGGGGTTAAGGTTTTGGTTGTTTAGTGTTTTCCCTTGTTGTTCAATAATAAATAGGCCCTTAAGCCTCATTTTAACATAGTTCAGAGGCATGTAGCCACCACATCTCTCTTCTCACAGATAAGCTACCATCGCTAGAGCTAGTTTATTTCCATTCTGTTTGTAAGCATATTTCAGTATTTTGATATTAATGAAATGAAGTGTTATTTCTGTTGCATCTTTGTATTTATGGTTATATCTATAATTTGTTGTGTTCCTTTTAAGTTCAGATCATCATCACCGAGAACCAGGGAAGATTTGTTCCGAGCAGACAAATATTTGATAATGTAAGCATGATTCGTGAAGTGGGACATTTTTTAGCTCTGCAGCAGGCCCGTAGTTGTAGATAGGGGCTTGCCACAAATCTTGTAGTACTTGAAGAGACCTTTCCAACAAGGTATTGTACGCACCAAACAAATATAATATGACCAAGTTATGACCACGAGAAGTTGGTTGCCCAACTAGCCCCAACAAGGCCCACAAACTCTTGGCGTTACATCTCCTAGGGTTAGGGTTTTGGTTGTTTAGGGTTTCCCCTTGTTGTTCAATAATAAATAGGCCCTTAAGCCTCATTTTAACATAGTTCAGAGGCATGTAGCCACCAAATCTCTTCTCAAAGATAAGCTACCATCGCCCAAGCTCGCTTATTTCCATTTTGTTTGTAAGCATATTTCAGTATTTTGATATTAATGAAATGAAGTGTTATTTTTGTTGCATCTCTGTATTTATGGTTATATCTATAATTTGTTGTGTTCCTTTTAAGTTCAAATCATCATCGCCGAGAACCATGGAGGATTTGTTTCGAGCAGACAAATATTTGATAATGTAATCATGATTCATGAAGTGGTGGATTCTAGTTGGCGAAGGGGAGATCAAGACATGATCATAAAAGTAGACATGGAAAATATGTTTGACAGAGTTCGTCACAACTTCCTTTTTAAGGTGATGAAAAAAATGGGTTTCCATGACCATTTTATTCAATGGGTAGCTCTGTGTAAAAGCTCCCCCCAAATTGCTCCCCTTATAAATGGAAAAGGTAATTGCTTCTTCAAAGCCTCTATGGGACTAAGACATGGTTTCCCCCTCTCTCCTTTCATGTATATCAATATGGTAGATTCTTTGAGTAGGAGACTAGAGTTTTAAAGGAGCAGTGATCGTATTCTCAGAATTCAATTCTCTGAAAGGGTACGAAGCATCAATCATGGGCAATTCGTAGATGATACGATCCTCCTGGGAGGAGCTTCAGTAGTTATTGCTAAAATATATAACAAGGTAGTGGACAATTTCCTTGTGGCCTCAAGAGGGTTAGTTAATCAGGCCAAATCACAAATATACTCTTGAAATGTCAGTGAAATTCACCAGAAGAAAAAAATGAAGAAGTGCTTGGTTTCAAAATGGTGAAAGAATGGTCTGAATTTAAATACTTCGGCCTCCTAATATGCTTAAATAAGCCCTCTTCAAAATTATGGCAAGGTATAATCAACAAAATCAAAATTATAATGGAAAATTGGGGAGCTCGCTAGCTTAATCTTACAGGAAAACAATCCTTTTTAAAGTTGTGTTATCTGTCATTCCTTTGTTCCAATTCTTGGCTCTCATGGTGCCTAAAAGTATAATACACGTGTTGGGGATCCATCTGTGATAATTCCTTTAGGAAGGTGGTAAGACTTCCACCAAAATGTTCCATCTTGTGAAATGGGCCATGGTTTGTGCTCCCAAGCTTCACGGGGGGTTTAGGTATCAAAGATCTTGATTCAATGAATGTTGCACTTGGGGAAAAATTAGATTGGAAGCTGAAGACTCAATTGAAATATTGGTGGGTTCAAATATTGAAGGCTAAATACCCCCTCGAGGCTGATCTTCATCCCATGAAATTCTCCTCTATCTGGAAACTCATTTCGTCTACCTCCTCTCTGATCAATTCCCATCTAACTTGGATCCTCAAAAAAGGTAGACTTATCAATATGTGGGAAGATTTGATTCTTCAACACCCCGTTGGAGAAGGTGGAAGAACCATGACCCATAATGGATCTTATGAGACTCAAGTGAATCGATACTCTAGCCCAGTTCTCCAAATGGAATGTAGTTTGGTTTTAGTTGGACTGGAAAGTCGGAGATCCCCCTGATCACCATAAACCCATGGGTGAGGACTTAAAAAGAAGAATGGTCGGAAGGGCTCCCATTAATCTATATCAGCAGGACAAATTGGGATGGAAAGCCTCTTCTTACTTAGTCAAAGAGGGCTACATGGATATGCTCTTTCACTTTCAGATTCCCCCTAAATCCTCTCTCTGGAGCAAAATATGGACTCCCAATGCTCTTCCTAAAGTCAATATATTTTGTTGGTTGCTTCTTCATAAGAAGATTATGATTTAAGAGAACCTCAGTAATAAAGGAATTTATGGCCCATTGAGATGTCCTTTATGTGAAAATCGTGAAGAAACTATTCCCCATCTTTTTTTCTTAGAATGTATGTATGCTAAGGTAGTTTGGTCCATTTCTCTGGGTCCTTTCTATCCCAAAATTTGTTGGCCTCCTAATCTCCATAATGGTTTCTCATCTCGGCACATACATTATTCAAGCTCCCTTCAGACCAAATATTCATTCAAAGTTGTATGGATGGCTCTCCCCAAACAAATTTGCTGGTAAATTTGGCTCTCTTGTAATTCAACTATCTTTAAATCATCTTCTCTCTCTCTACACTAAATACGCGGCTTTAAAGGACCTCTCCTTTTGTCTCGAGCTCAACCCTCTTTATAGAGATTATGTCCTTGATAGGATTGAAGATCATTGGGTATGTTCTCATTCTCCTTGGCCAGCCCCTGCCTTGTTCCCTTCAGTGGCCCTCCCAATTGGAAGCTTCACCTGTCCTCTAAAGAATTGGCGAATTGAAAGAATTAGTAGCAAAAATGGGTTCCACATTTTGACAGAGCTTTAAAGAAAAATCTAGGGGTGGCAAGAGGGGGAGGGATATTACTCAATCCTGATGGAATAATTGAGACTAAATTTGCATGGGGTTGGGAAGGAAAACAAATAATCAGCCAAAAATGTATGGTCTCCTACAAGGTTTACGCATTGTCAAGGACAAATGAATCAAAGATATTATCATTCTAGGAGACTCGTTAATCATAATTCATTACCTTATTAAGGATGAAAATCCAAATGAAAACCCCCTTACACAAGTGCTTCAAATAATTAGAGGATTGGTTGATTACTTCCACTCTGCATAATTCTATCATATTCTTAGATTTAATAATATGGATGTTGACTCACAAGAAAATAGGGCTTGCTCCTTGGAAGAGTACAAGCTCGAAATGACTCATATAGTTTATTTTGTTGAAATATGTAACTATATTCGGTCTTCATAATGACATACGTAATTGTGATTTTATGTATTTAATGAAAAGAGAAAAATAAATTTATTATTATTCTTAAGGCATGGGTTTCATGTTCAAGGGAAATTTATGTTTAGGTCAAGCACCCATTGAGTGCTTCTACATTTGTCATAAAGTCAATTGAGTCATTGTCATGTATTGAAGACCCATTTGGGCATGTTACATATTGTAAAGGAAATGTATTTGAGACAAAATAGAATCAAAAGACCCTCCAAGACCTCGTCATGGCACAAATATCAAGTCGGCCTACATGAAGGGACAAGTCGTCCTAAAGAGAGCAATTTAACCCCTCAGAAGCCTATAAATAATAAAGAACTCAACCTAATTGTTACTCACTCAAGCAAGTTTGATCTTATCAAGGCAGAAGTTGAAAAGGGGGAAAAAAGGAAGGAGAAGAACTAGATCAAAGTTTTTGGGCCTCTCTCTCTCTCGTGTTAGGATTTCTACATTTGATGGGTTGAAGAATTTGCTAGGCTATTTGAAGTTGCAAAATAATTTGTTGGGCAGGTCAAAGTTGTACAAGAGTTTGTTGGGCATATCAAAGTTGCAGAAGAATGTGTTGGGCAGGTTGAAGTTCCAGAAGAATCTATTGGGCAAGTCGAAATTGAATAAGTTGTTGGAATCAAGGTTTGACTTGGTCTTGGAGGGTCTTGGTCAAGGGTCATAGGTCTTGGAATTCGTTAATTGAAGTTCTATAAGAAGAGAAGAATTCTTATGGGTTTTCCTCTTAGTTGGAGAGATTTTGGCCCTGGTTGATCACTTACATATTGTGTCCTATTATCTCCTTGATTTTAGTGTTTGGTAGTTGTTTGATGATAAATAATGCTAATAATAATCAAGTGTAAGAAGAATTTAATCAAGTTAAGTAAAAATTCATCACAAGCAATATTAAAGTAAGAAAAATCACCTAATCTAGCTGCCCTAGATTTCTAAACATGGTATCAGAGGTAAGGTGTCAAGATAAGGAAAGGCAACTTAAAGAAGGACACTCAAGGGCCGAAGCACTAGAAAAGCATCTAAGAAGCATCAAGAATAGTTTGATCAAGAAAGATAAAGAAGCCTTATACCCAACAAAGGAAGAATAAAGAAGAGCGAGGCATTTCCTGCTTTGTTTTGGGCTAATTCTCCTCCACACGTGCAAAGGTTAGGGCATCATCCTGCAGCAGTAGAAGCCGAAAATTGCAGTCACTCAAAGGAGCCAAAGTTTGGGTTAAATAAGGACTATTTAGCAAGCTGAATTGTCAAGAGAAGGAGTCAAGGTCAAGCAAAGTCAAAAGGAGGCAAGTCTTTCCATATTCCAACCACACGTGTGACCTAGGGTTTTTGCAGGAGAATCCAAAATTGCAATCATGCAACAACAAGCCTAAAATATGAAGAAGGGCTGAAATATGAAATTGTAAGAAGACCTGAAACCCTAGCTCGTCCATAGAAGAACTACACATTAAAGCATCTAAAAGTCTCTACATTATAGAGAAGCAGGAAGAATCATAATCATCATCATCAAGGAATCAAAGTGATATCCCTCTCGTTGAAGGATCACTTTTAAAGGAATACATCTTCATCAAGAAGACATCTTCTATCATCATCAAAATAAAGAAGGTATCAAGTTGAATATATTAACATCAAGGAGCATCTTCACTTTACAAGAGAAGTGATATCATTAAGAACAAAGATCTACAAGATAATTATATCAAAGGAAGAAGGAATGATACTTTATGAGGGTGTATGAAATAAGGAACGAACTGCAAGAGTTGGGAGAGATAACTTTTGACAAGGAAACAACTACTTAGTACTCAATGCACTCCCACAGGAATGTGGTAACTTTACATCAATCATTTATGGGAAGAAGGAAGCTACTCCATTCAATGAGTTGTGGTCACTATGCAAAAATTGAGGAAACCAAGTTGAAGGCAAAAAGTGATGTAGGACCAAACGAGCAAACTCAAGCATATGTTCTCATGGCAAAGAGGAAAGAAAAGTTTGGGATATTTGGTCCTTAGAAAAGGAAGACGAATATGACAAAGGTTTAATGCTATGGATATCAAAACTATAAGAGAGATTGTCCTAAGCTCAAGAAGGACGAAAACAAAAGGGGAAGGAAAAAAAAGCACATATCACTGGAGAAGTGGAAGAAGTTGAAGAGAATAAATCCAAGAAGGAAGAAGTAAAAGATCTCTACTATGATTTAGACAAGTCTTCTCCACCTAGTTCTTTTAAGTTTATATAAATATAAGTATTATGGTAGGAAGCATTAGAAGCATGATACAATGCATAATTTTAGGGGATGACATCATAATAACATCTGATTGAAAGCAAGAGCTCATGGGAAGCTTGAAAGATAACTGAAGTTTATGATAGTCTCTATTAGAAGGAAGTAGCCTTGATAACCTCATTAAAAGAATAAGTAGTACTTATGGGTAGAAGTGAGTCATCTAGTATAGAAATCATCATAATCATTGGGAAGGAGAATTTGCAAGATAAGGATAATCTGGATCCTCAGCTAGCATCTTCATTGGAAGGTTCATCTCTTGGGAAAAACAAATGTTTCGCTGAGAATTCCACTTTGGATGGGATTCATTGTTTGAAAGAATGATGACAAGATGACAAAATAATGCAACATGTAAAAGATGATTGAAGCACTCTCAATCAAGGATAGGAAGCTACCAAAGGAAGTCTAGATGAACAAAGCAAAAAGGAGGTATGTATGCATATGTTTAATAAATTGAGTCATGTCATATAGTTGCAGATAGCATGGATAAATGCTCCACCTCATGAGAATTATCAAAGGGATCTCCTCCTTTGGAAGGATTCATAAAGGAATGGTTCACATGTTGACTAGATGAAATCAACATATGTTACACCAGACAAATCCCTTTTGTAGACAAGAGTGAACTCCCTAGATCCTTGACGGAAACTAGAAACAATCAAGACAATTGAACTGACCCTTTCCCTAAGTTGGAATTTTTTGAATTATAAGAATTAAAGCTAATGGATGAGCCTCTTATCTATTTCACGAAATGCTCAATAAAGATCCCTTATTATGACTTGATGCAGCTCATCAATGCTTGACAAGACCTGCAACAAAATGATCAAAAGAATATGTGATATAATAATCCAAACAAAACTTAACCTAATGATTAAGGAGATTAGGAATTGAATTTGCCTTAATAAAAATGGTAAACAATAATAAACCGTTCATCATTCCAATAAGACAAATCAATGGGAGAAAGTGTTCATTTGTATTAATCAAAGATAAAGAGGAACCTTACAACCTTTGCCTTGATGACATGAGGTTCCTCCCAAATGCCTTCAATCTCCTCCTTACATGGCAAGCTATCCAATATCAAACTAGCAACATAAGTTTATCTTCTCTGAGTTCTGACCTCTTCTAACCCTCTAGTCATTTTATAGGCCAAGAGGAAGAAGTTTCAGATCCAAAAGAGGAGGGTGAGATCCCCTAATTGAGGGATTAGGTTTCCATGAGGAAAGGGATTAAGATGCATCATCTAAGGGTTATAGTTCAAATAATCATCACCTGGAAGCTTTCAGTCGAGAAATATTCGACCAACTATGTTTCTAGATTCTACTTTTTATTTATACTTTCTTGAATTCACCTGCACGGGTTTATAGTGGCAGACATAGCACATCTCTGCACTGTTCTCAGAGTTAATTCTAGCAAATGCGCAGGAAAAGCCAGGAAAATCAGCGCAAGTGAAACTTGATAAGATGTGACAGTTATTATTCCCAAATTTCTCATCTTCTTCAAGATATTTTTGGTTGTTTGACTTCGAACGGAGTTCAGTCAAACATGTTCATGCATGGTAAAAAGACTCATAAATTGATCAAGTGTCATGGCAACAAATTGACATGTAATAGATTGCCCCTTAAAGTGTGAAGTTTGTAAGATAAGTTTTAAAATATTGAAGTGCTTTATCATTCCAAGGATCGGATCAGAGATAATGGTTGGAAACCTACACGGAACATTCAAGGATTACAGTGCAAATATATATCAATAATCATCACTTAGGTAGGCATTCCCATACTCAGAGTAAAGCGAACTCAATGAACAAGTATGGAAAAACCAAAATCATATAGATAGTAGACACAATATGGACACAACTATCTGTCATAAATGGGTCTACATAATCATGAATATAAAATCTCCTTGCAACCTGGATTGATGAAACTAAATTCAGGGTCTTGATCTCCATCTCTCAATCTACAATACGAATCTAACCATGCGAGTGAATTTTTTGAAGTCGAACATGGCATAAACCACTTGATTATCGATCAATGATGTAAACAGTTAACAAGTGCGTAGAAACCACCAATAATGACAATGGTTCTCTAGGTACTTCTAGTACAATCTATGAAGTGCGAAAAAGTGATATGAAGTCGAGCACTCATATAATCGTTCGATCAAAAGCCAATGATGAGAAATTGTCATTGAAGGCAAGAAACTTGCCATTAAGGCATGCAAGACTTAAGGTACTGAAGGTTTCTAGATCAACTTCCTAGATAATGAGCTGAAGTCGATGGGAAGTGACTTGTCGTAAGAAAGCCTACTACATGAAACATAATGTCAAATTTTGAAAATAGTTTGCAAGGACTGACTCAAGGATGGTCGATGTGATTGAAGGCTAAAATTTGCAAAGAAACTTGAACTAAGGTTGAACTTCTCTTGAAAACATAACTACACGACAATTGACTTGGCAACATTTGACTTAACAATAATACCCAAAACCATGAAGACTTTCGATGAGGTTTGATTAATTGTAATACAAATGGACATCCCAACCCGGACATGAATGTCACAGAGTGTTGTGTTCAAGAGCGACATGCTACCTTTAGAAATGAAATATAAATTGGACACCCTTTCCCGAATTAACCTACCATTACTGGCAAGTACCTCTTTAATTTTTACAAGCTTGAGGAGGATAACATATAGTTGGAAAGTAAGCTCATCCTTTAGATGATTCCATCGAATTATTTTTAACGAACCCTAAGAAGGAATGGTTCGGTCCCATTATGCTTGACGAGTCCCATACTGTTTATTTTTTACGAGTCTAGTAAAGGAGGAACTCGATATCGTTTTCTTTTAAAGAGTTTGAAAAAGACACAAAAAGGAAACTCATTCAGTTCTTTTACCGTAAAATTTTAACAACCCCAGAGAAAGTAAAGCTTGGCATTTTTCAGTTTTAGAGAGTCAGAAGAAAAACATAAGTAGACTACATCAGGTTCTTTTTCGTAAGTTTTAGTCTCTCGGGTCCAAAAAAGGATAAAATAATACAAGAGAGAACTTCATTGACCATGTTTTATCAATGTATACCTTTTTCGTAAATAGTCCTAACTCACTTTGTAAAAGGGGTAAACTTATACTGAGTGGACGGTTGTTCATTTACTTTTACGAGTTCGAATAAACAAGCACTCAACAATCTTTTCATTTTTAAAGAGTTTGAAAAGGGCTTAAAAGAGGACTCTATGATTTTCGCTTTTCGTAATTTTTTAAGAGCATGAAAAGTGATAAAAGTCTGCTAAATAATCAAAATGATTTATTCTCGCTTTGTAACCTATCCTGCACATTTAAACTCAATAAATCGTTATAACTGCTCAAAACTATAAAATTTCCACTCTTAAAAAGTTTTAAATATAAAACAATATTTTTTTCTAGCTCAAAAACCCTATAAAAGTGGAAAAAGTAATTTTTTTTCTCACCATTTGCATTTTTACCAATTGAGAGTAGAGAAAGGAGTTTTTTACCACCAAACTTCTGGGACTGATTCTGAGCTAACTGGTGGACGAAATCACAAACCGCTTCTTCCAAGTAGAAGATCTCGCCCTAACTTAGCTTTTAATCCTTTCAAATTTTCATTTTACGCTTTCAGTTATTTTTTTGGTGCAAGGATTTGTCAAAAAATGCGCCCTCGACCCTACGCTGATTTCCTTCAATCGGGCATGCGTAGTCGAGTAAAATTTCCCATATGGAAAATTGCGGCCTACGCATATATTTTCTGGAAAAATCCGCGCAGTTAGCGCAACTGTCCGTAAAACAATGAAAACGCAAGCGGTGAGGGTATATTTTTTAAAATATTTGGACCCCAAAAAATATGAGATCGACCTTAAAAATGATTCTAAACTTTTTAAAAGTTTCATTTTAGGTTAATTGATTTCTCAAAATGGAGTGGAGGGAAAGAAAGCACGAAGCCAATGATTTGGAAACTTTTGCAGATCCAGCTACCATGTAGGCTCTAAGAACTTGTGGTGTCCTGAAATACTGGCTCATTCCTGGGATGAAAGCTCAGGTAGATCTGATGACATGGCTGGTAAGAACTTGGAATGTCCAAGAACAATGTTTCGTGATCGAACATCATCGCGTTACCATTGACGTCGATGACATTTATTTCTTGACTGGGCTTTCTCGTCGGAGAGCCGATATTTCATTGTTTGGACAGAGGATAGGAGGAGATACTATAGATGGGTATCTACGACGCTTTTGTAGAGGTGCACCACCCAAGGATGATAGAATTGATATTAAAACCATCAAGCTCTTGCCCCTGAGGACCATTACTTTCATAGTTAGCAAGCTACGTGGCAGCGCTGCTCTTCATTTAACCACACGGGCACAGATGCAGACTGTCGTGGAATGCTTGGAATCCACGGTGTTCAATTGCTGCGAGGCAGTGGTTATAAACATGAAGGGACAATTGACTAGATGCAAGAATGGGAAACTAAAGAACTTCGGTTATGGTGCCATCTTATTGATTTCACCCTAGAGAGGATTCCTCTTCTCCGACGATAGCATATTCTAGTAGATGAGGGGGAACCTAGGGATCCATGCATGATGAGGTGGGTTGCATTAATGGCATGTCATGGAGGCGATGGACCGGTAATGAGGTATACTCCTGAGTTTTTCGACTGGTTAGGCCAACATATCATTTCGATTGAAGACTTCCCATATCTTGGGATGGATTACAGAGGTGATCCCGATATCCCTCTTCCAGCCAGAGCTCAATGGGGGGACCTAGGTGAGAATTTCTCATTTTTAAAAATTTTGTGTGTTTTTTTTTATCTTCAAAGCCCAATTATCTAAAATGCATGTGCAAATGTGGGTCCAAAACGACCAGCGGGGCTGAGGCGATTTGACATATGAGGCGAGCAACCTATAGTGGTTGCGGTAACTAATCCAGAGGCAGTAGAGATTTTGACAGAGCTAGGACACAACCTAGAGAGGTTGACTTTGGATATCCCAGAGACTATGATGGAGGACATTCCTCTCCGATATCAGAGACATGCAGTTAGGGTTCCAGGGCCACTTAGACATTTAATTCATCGAGTTTCTTGTGCTATTGTTTGTTATCATAAGCATCATCATGCTTGGTTGTTCTAGTTTCTAAGACCACATTTTCTATTTTTGGTGCCAACATATTTAGAAAAATAAAGGCCACGAGGTCTTATGTCCTTGGATGACATATTTGGTAGACACATGGCTATGCAAACTCTATTTTAATGAAAAAAATACTACTTTTGCCTACAAATTATCTTAATCAATATGAATGGATATTGAATTAATTTAAAAATGTCGCAAATGTCTATTCAACACATGATTAGCCAATGCATCTGTCAATGTGTTTAAATATCTTGGAATGTGTTGATATTCGATACAATCAAATTGCCTTTCCAAAAGAAGGACCCGTAAAAACACTCTTTACATTGTTGGACTTCTTACTGCAAAGATATTGTTTAAATGTAATACTACGGGCTGCGAATCTAACCTAACGATTAAACTTTGAATACCAAATGTGATGGCATGAGATAATAGCTCAATGGTTGTGCTATATTCTGCTATGTTATTTATTGTTTGACCGAGGCATATTCCATTAATAAAGGCTATCTCATCACTGAGTGAATAGATAACCCAGGATGCAGAAGATACATTCTTAGTACTATGACTAGCGCCATTAGCAAAGCCAATGTAAGTCTGAGGGAATTTCGACATCTGCAAATCAAGTGCAAAACAAGATAAGCACGAGAAGTAGTAGAAAATGTAAAAAACATTAACTATCTCATATACCTAAAAACGGTAAATATTGTACAAATCTCCACCAAAATTTTATGCATAATATTTCTTTAGGTAAAGACCATTTCCGGGCATTCCTAAAGGAATATCATCATGATTAACCAGCTCATAGGCTCCTTTACCTAATACGCATTTTATGATGTAAGGGCCAAGCCACATGGGTTTGAACTTTCCCGCGCCTAACTTGTCATGAGCTTGATCATAAACCAAGAATAGGTCACCTTATGAATATCAATGAGGACTGACGTTTTGATCGAATTGAGATTTGACTCGTTTTTTGTGAGCTTTGCTAGCTAATGCGGCATGACGACGATTTTCATTTAAACGTGCTAATTGTACAAAACATTCTTTGTCTACAGAGGTAGAAGGCAATAATTCGATAGCTATTTTCAGAGATGGGATTTCACATTCAATGGCTAATACTGCTTCCAAACCATAAACAAGTTGGAAAGGAGTAAAACTTGTTGATGTTTTTGCAGCAGTTTGGTACGTTGAAAAGAGCATGGAATGTAAGTTTCCTTTATGAATACCAACTATCTGTCTAATCATATTGGTTAAAACTTTATTGATGACTTCGACTTGACCATTAGCTTGTCAATAGTAAGGAGTAGAGCTATCATGGCGTAGGTCGAGCTATGCTAATAGTTCAACCATCATAAAATTACGAAAATGACTACCATGGTCCATAACATTAGGTTGCAGGTTTCATCGTCGTCTTTATATGTAGGCATCACCTCGGCCCATTTCGTAAAGTAATTGACTACAAGGATAATATATCCTTGTCCCCCGACCTAGTGAGGGTTACAGGTGATGAAATCGATGCCCCATTTGGCAAAATGATTGACTATTATGATAGGGTGAAGAGGAGCTGGAGGTGCTCGCATTTTGTGATCATAGATTTGGCAATTATAGCATTTGTGGACTGCAATAATGCAATCTTTAAACATTGAAGGCAAAAAATAATCGACACGAGATATTTTTTGGGCAATAGTATACCTAGAAATATGACTACCACATGCTCCAGAATGACAACCATTTAATGTTTTTTCAACCCCTTGGTGAGTCAAATAATGCCGAAAGATAGAATCGGTGCTGCGACGATAAAGAGCGTCACCAATAATATTGTATTGTTGGGATTAGTATCGGATACGATGACGATCATTTTTAAATAACTTGGGCCTAAAAGTTTGGGTTTGGAGATATATAATGATATCTCCATACCATGGATCTAACATACTAATAAGAAAGAGAGATTCATCAGCAAAGGAATCTTTTGCTACAATTTCTATATCAGTATGAGGAAAGTCACACCATAGTTTGATGAAAACCAAATATTTCTTTGATTTAGATCTTTCAAATTCTAAATCAAACTCTTGTAATATAACTATCCATTTGGAGTATTTCCCCTAGAAATTTCTTAGTAAGAATATACATCATAGGGTTGAAATTCGAAATGACAGTCGTTTTCCAGAGAAGAATATAGCGACATAATCGTTGAACAACTTGAACAAATTCAAAGGCTAGCTTCTCCACATGTGCATATTTAATCTCAGTTTTAGTGAGATTTCTACTCAAATAATAAATCACACGTTTGCTACTAGAATCATCCACTTGGACTAACACCATGCCAATAGTGGCATCAAATGCAACTAGGTACATAAAGTAATCTCGATGATAATCAAGTGGATGCAGTAACGATGCTTTGGTCAGTGCATCTTTTAATGCATAAAAAGCTTTATAGACAAGCTCATCCTAGAAAAATGGAATGCTCTTTTTCAACAGTTGAGTAAAACCCTGGGTTAGTTCGACATAATTGTGGATGAATCTACGGAAAAAATTTGCTTTCCCTTGCAAACTATGGAGTTGTGGAAGGGTATAAGGAGTAGGAAAATTCAAAGTTTCCTCTACCTTAAGGGGGTCAACACGAATGCCCTCTTTCAAAATGATGAAACCTAGAAGTCGACATGATTGTACACAAAAAACACATTTGTGCGTATTCAAGCGAATTTTGTAATGCTTACACCTAATGAAAATTGCTTTTAAGTGCAATAGGTGATCTTGCCTTTTCATTGAATGAGATGGAAATTCATCTGAATAAGGCTGAAAAATATGCTTTATATCATGGAATTCATAATACATTGCTCGCTGAAAAGTTGTGCCAGCATTTTTTAGGCCAAATGGGAGTTTACGATAAGCAAAAGTCCCACATGGGCATATAAACATGGTTTTGTACTGATCGACAGGGAGTATGTTTATTTAATTATAGATGGAAAATCCATCCATGAATGAGAAAATTTCATTCTTGGCATAGTCATCAAGAATTTGGTCAATATATGGAGTTGGATAATTGTCCTTGGGACAAGCTTTATTGATATCTCTTTAATCAACACATACTCGAATAGTTTTTTTTATTTTATTATTTATAGGTACAATGTTTGATACCCAATTAGTCAAAGGAACGGGGTAAATGAATCCTGCTTTCAACAGTTTTTCAACCTCAATTTTGATAGAGACAACTTTTCATGTATGTATAGGATGTAATCATTGTGTCATAGAGTTAGCATCCAGATATTTTTTGTATCTCGTGTACAACTATGATAGGGTCGATTCTTGGCATTTCTTCATATGACCAGGCAAAGATATCACATATTACTGAAATAGTGCTTTATAAGTTCAAATCTCTTCTAAATAAAAAGAAGATCCTATATGAATATTTTCAATTATCCCTGGTTTAACTGAGATGTCTATGGGTATCGTTGTTGATATGTTCTCTAAATTTTGTTTAGAATCGAAAGAAAGGGTAGATATTGGACATTGAGGATCACTAAGAGTCTGTAATGAAAACATAGATGATAAATTATTCTCAATTTTGTCAAAAGATGGCAAGAAGGTTGAACAATAATGAGTATTGTCCCATGACATTTATTCAAGGTCATAACTTCCATAATACCTTCATTGGTTAAAAAATCTGTGTTAAAAGGATCAGGCATAGAGATTGGTTCTCAACCTGAAAAAATGAGAATATTCATCAATAATTGTATTCATTCGATTGTTTTCAGATGTTGATAAGTTGGAAAAGGATTTAATTGCCTCACACGCCAACTCAAAAGGTCTATGAGGCATCTCACTGCCATATATGACTAATTCTGACTCTAAAGGTACTTTCCACGGATATCTCAATTCGAAAGTACTTGATGTAATCATGTTAATCTGGGCATCATTGTGAGGGAAATTGGGTGGAGGGAATGCAAAAGTTCCCATCAAAGACGAGTATTTGATAAGATCAACACCAACTTCTTCTTATAGATTTGTTGATTTTCCAACAAAAGGCCCACTACCAGTGGAATTAGGATATGAGGTATAGTAGGAATTTGGTCTACCTTCACAATTATTCCTTTGTGAAGAAACATGATCATCGTAAAATATGATGAGACTACTACCACCATGGCATAAGTCCAAATCCAACCAACCAAAATTTTATAGTCAAGTTGAGCATCAACAACCTAAACTTCTATTGAAACTATTTTACCCTCTAATTTGATTGGTAAATCATTTAAAATACCATAAGGATGAAAACCTCGTCCATCAAAGGCTTTAAACATTGTGGGAGATTAATTTATTGTCAGAGAACCTAAAACTCTCCAACATGCAATGGACATAATACATGTAGACACCCCTTCGTCAATCATTTTTTGAAAAACTCGTCGAGTTTTGACATGGACGGGTATCTGAAAATCCAGTTGGTGTGGGAGATGTGGGACATGATTCTCGAGATAAAAAACAACAAAATTGGAGTCATGAGGATCTACTACTCCAATTGCTCATAATAATAACTTCCTTTGTGCTGGACAAGTCTATAACACTTCAAGAGATGACATTTCCGAAGGTGATATAGCCAAATCTTCGATGATGTTATAGTTTCGAGCAGCCCTAGCGTGAGGATTAAAGGCTAACTTTCGAAGCATACCCTTAGGAGGCAGACAAATTATCATATTAGGGTTCAATTTTTCAATATGTAATGGTTGAAAATAAGGGGGAGTAGATGTGGAAGTTTGACTAAATGGACTGGAGTCATCTCCATCTTCAACAGGACTCTTTGATGCATAACCTTTGGATCTCGTTGCTACCATAATTTTGGAAGACATCATCATCATATTTTTCGATGTGGGTGAGGAGGATTGGTCATGAGAAACCATTTTGTTGTCTTGAGGAGGAAACGGGTCCTTCAAAATAGCAGGACTGGGTGAACCTTTGAAAAATTTATAAACTTTGGCGCGATGTGAGCACTCCTTGGTGTAATGATCTTCATCACAAATTAGGCAAGGATAACGAGGTTTCTTATTTTCATCAGATGATTCTTTCTTGCTTGATTTATCCTTAGAATGAGTGTCTTGTTTATCTTTCCCTTTTCCCTTTTTATTATTTATGGATTGCTTACCTTTGCCAATAGATGCTTCTACGACGTTAATCTTTGAAGTAATTTTGGGAGAAGGATTTTCTTCAGGTGAATTAGATAGAGCCAAAATTTGAGTTTCCTTAGAATTCTTATTTTTATTCTTAGATTTTTTGGCTCAGAAACCAATCATACCATCAACGACATGTGATCCTGTAAGGGTTAGATTAGTTTGACCAAGGCAGGTATTTTCATACAAAATACCAGACTGAGTATAAACAAGATCAAGGTATTGAGCACGAGCAATTACTTGCTCCTCCGTTACAACACTTCCTTTGGCAACATCTTAAGTTATTAGTGGTAAAAGAGATTTTATGAACCATTCAGCCAAAATCTGGTCTGGAATGTAAACTTTAACCAAACCACGTCTTCGTATCCATTCATGAATGTGATCTGAGATATGCGTTGATGTTGACTATTTTAGAGAGGTTAAAATTTCAGTTCCATTATCATATCAAATGGGCTACTGAAAATGGGTCAAAAAAGATGTAGCAAGGGTGTTAAATGTACTGAAGGAAGCCGCAGAAATTCTACATACCATTTGGTTGCTGAACCAGTTAAGGTTCATTGAAAAAGTCATAATCTAATAGAATCATCGATTAATGAGTTGGATGTACACCAAATTTGATAGGTCATAACATGGTTTTATGGGTCTTCACTCGACTTACCTTCAAACTTAGGGATGTCACTAGGAAACTTAGTAGGAATGGCTGACCAAAATGGTAAATAAAGAAGATGATCATTAGTTAACTAAGAGAGGTCAAGCAAATCCAAAGTTGCAATGAAAGGAAACTAGCGGTTAGGATCCTGAGGTGTATACTGATAACCACGAGGGACGAGTCCTGTACCGGGAGGAGGATACCCATGATATCCTGGATTAGCCTGAGTAGTTGGAATTTGCATACCTCCTGGATATCTAGGATGAGTGATACCGTATTGTAGTTGCATATGTACTTAAAACATATGACTTGGTTACGGTTGATTCTGAAATGGAGGACTCTGACCCATTTGACCTTGAATGAAATGTCCTTGAAAGGGTTGATTTTGCAAAGGTTGACCTTGGAGAAATTGAGTTTGAAAAGGTGGAGCTTGAAAACATTGACTCTAGGGTTGACCTTGTAAAGGTTGCCCTTGAAACGACACTTGCATATATGGCGGATTAGGTTGTACAACAGGTATTTGGGGTATGGAAAAAATTGTAGGAATAGATTGAACACTAGATACCTGAGGGATAGGCTGAACAAGTGGTTACACCGTTACTTGTGATGTAAGTGGGACAATTACTTGTGATAATCCTGGAATGAGAGTTTAAGGTGAACCTGAACCTAGATTATGAACATTTGTTGGTACAACAGATTGAATCGATGCTTAAGGAGTAGTCGGGACATGATGCAGGAGTGGTTGTTGGGTAGGTGTCGATGGATTAACCTGGGCAATTGGTTGGAATTGAAAAGGCATACCTTTAAAAGATAATTGCTATGTAGGTTGTCCAATAGGTTGAATAGGTTAATACATGAGCACTTGAGAAGCAACTAGAATTGATTGTTGATCCTAAATAGGAATACAAGTGATAATAAACAAATAATCTATGCATCAATTTATAAAAACAAAATACACATTAAGCATCCACAAAAAAAGTTTTAAATAGGGAACTGCTAAGCGATTTTATTAAGTTTTTGAAGGAAAAATACAAAAGATAACAAGCTGGTGCACCTGGGTTGTCTCAATGGATAATAATGACCAAACCCAGGTGGGAAAATGGCTAAGTTTAAGGCTGCCCAATTGTTGCACCAATCTGCACAGTGCTGCCTAGAAAACTGCCTCTATACTGAAGATTGAATGGTTGGAAAGTGCACTTCTCCTACCCAAAAAATTATGTGCTTTTAACTTCAGACCCCTTGGCCTAAACCCAAAAAAACCCAGAAGGGAATTTGGCTGGTTTAAACTTTTGAAATTCAACCCCCTTGGAGCCTCACCTCAGCTGTAGTTGCAAAACTCAACCTGCTAGAAAATGCTTGTCAATCCTCCCAAAAGCACCCCCAAAATGTTGGGTTCACCTTTTCTATCCAACCCATGACTTCCCGGGTGAGCTCTTGGCCAAAATCACCTGCTCCCAATCTCCACGAAAAACTGCTAAGTGGCATATGCATTGTCCCTCAACCCAACAATTTAAACTGCTAGAATGTTGGCTCAACTGGCTGTAAAACCCATCAAGAATGCTTGTCTATTGTTGCTATTTCAGCTCCCTAACTCCCCGACAAACGATATATCTCTGTTGGTCTCTATCTCCCTCTGCATATTCTTTGGTTGCCTAGAAATATGCACTCCCCGCTCTACACTGGTTAGTGGTGCTACGTCACTGCCCAGGAACTCCTGAAAATCCTTGTGGAACTACCTCACTAGGGTGGGCATTGATGGTCCCCGAAGTAGAGGTTGAATCTCCTACTCAGGAGACTCGTGGTTAAACAGTCGGTTGACTCAGCTAAACAACAGAGTGAACAATTGAGTAGTTTGTTTGCAAATGTCAAAGATGAAACCAAAATGAGAGTTGATCTCTCCTTATAACTCCTTGGGCCTCCTTGGCCTCATGTGGGCCCCTCCATCCACCCATTCGACTTTCCCTCCAAGCTATTTGAATAGGCTAATTCGAAATCCCATGTGGGTGGCCCCCACATTCCACTAACAACCAAATAAAGTCGATTTGCCTCCTAAGTCCCTAAGTTGAAAGTGTGGGGTCCTCTTCCTTAGTCAAAACTGTGAAAAATTATGTAGCAACACCCTGTTACAAATGTGTTTGAGAAGGGGCATGATAGTCCTCCCATCCCAAATGTTGCTTACCCTAAAGCAACCTCAAAGTTGGGTGCTCCAATATGTGCTCACCCTTCGAGGTGGCATCCTCATCCGGTAAGTTCTTCTAGCACACCAAGAACTCCCTGATGGTCCCACTCCTCGTTTCTTTTCCCTACTCTCCAAAATGGCCTCTGGTTCCAACACTAAGTGGCCCTCATCATCTAGTGGGGGTATATCAACTGCTGTTGTCACTTGTTGTCCCAACACCCTTTTAAGGCATGAGACATGAAAAACATTGTGGATCCTTCTCCCCTTAGGCAGATCTAGCTCATATGCCACCTCCCTAACTTGTCTAATCACCCGGTAGGGCCCATATATGCATGGTTGTAGCTTCTTGGCCCCCTTTTGCTTTAGCGTGGACTTCATGTAAGGCTGCAACTGGAGGTACACTAAGTCCCCCTCCTTGAAGTGTCTCTCTATTCTGTGTCGGTTTGCGTAAACTTTCTGTTGATTTTGGGCAGTCACCAAATTATCCTTGAGAGTCTAGAGGATATCTTGGCTCTCTTGGACTTGTTAGCTCTGCTACATGTAGCTGACTTTTGAGGAGGAGGAATAAGCTCAGTCCTTGGTTGCTGGCTCAGAGATGGTCTACACTGGTTATCCTCACCCTTCTTTATTCCCCCGCTTACTTCCTTTCACCTTGCTTCCTCTGTTCTATTCCTCTAAACCTTGCATAAACCCATATTTCTTTAGCACCGGGCGCTGAGTCTAAATGGTCATGAAACAACGATCACATGACCGTGCGCTGCTCACCCACCGTTTCACTCTCACATGTGCTATTAAACCTCCGCTGCAATCTCAGCCGTTGGACGTCCCGATCCAACGGTCTCTGCCTTTTTCCCCCATGCATTAAACCAGGTTCAGTTCCCCGCCATCCGATCGTCCATCGCGTGATTCGAAGGCATTCGCTTTTCCTGACCTTGCTAACCGCCCGTGAGATATTTCACGGGGAAAGCGGTTTCCCTCCTGTCACGTCTGCCACGCGTCATGCGATAAGCGTGATCGCGGGGCTGTGTACGAATACCATTGTAGCTCCAAAGGCGGTGCAATGAATACCGCCCGCTGCCCAAAACCATTGTTCTCCCTCGTTCGTCCCACTCTTGTTTCCTCCCGATTTCTTCTGCAAGCCGATCTCTGCCATCCATCCACGTGATCCAAAGGTTGATGTTCGTCCTCCGCACACTTTTTCCTCCCGCCGAGAGATCTCCACCATCCATCTGTTTCATTCGACAGACGATCTCGCTCCACTGACCAGATCTTCCACCCGCCATGAAGACTGCGCTCCTTAATTTCTCTGTGCATCCGAAGAACGAGCATAAAGAGTCTCGGTACTGTTTGTATTAAATCTTCAACTATTTCATTCAAGAAGGCCGAGGACGAAGAGGTACAAAGCCGAGTAGATAAACCTATTTATCAGTTATGGAGCTTCTTTCAGCCAACACTCCATCTGCTTGAGAAGGACAACAAAGAATCAGAGAAGGTCAAATTCATCTACAGACACAGTCAGATTGTAGCAGAGACTCCATCAGAGAGTTAAAGTAGTTGGTGGTCCATTATGACCCCTCTACGTCCAGAATAGCAAAATATCTTTGTAATCAAACTCTATATATACCCAGAACACAGATGGGATGATGGTTGATGGTTTTGGTTATGCTGTAAGGTTCAACTTCTGGAGACTGTAACTACTGTGATACTTGCATCGTCTGGTCTTCATTTTCAGCTAATACAAGCTTCTTTTGTTGTTAATTGCTCACTTTCCACTTCTTCTTTGTTCTAGGTTGTGCCTGTTATGCATTTATTCATGTGCTTTTGATATTTAGCATTAGAGGGGCTGTCATCCCACTTCTGTGTTGGAATCTAGTATGTAACATTGAATATGTTATGCAGGTTTCTGTTATCTTAATGCCAGAGAGCTATCATCCTGTCTGTGTATTAAGAAATAGATTTGCAGACCTTTTACTGGTTGCAACCGGCCATCACATGGTCTTGTGCATCTGCTAGTGTGGTCAGTATTCTCCATCTTCACCTATTCCTCAAACTATGAGTAATTGGTGGTCTAAAGCCTTGTAGTCTGGGGGTGTTCACCCATATCTGGAGTTAAGCATGGTAGAAGTGGTTATCTGGCTTGAAAAAGCATCATTCCTTCCATTCATCCATTTCCAACATTTTGATGAGTTTGTAATGTTCCCGAGGATCTTTGAGATACAACCTAGGAGAGTTTCTTGGCGTGATAACATTAATTGGCGTTGTTGCCGGGGAGAGGAGATTGAAGAAAATATCATAGAAAGGAGCATTAGGTTCAGGTAAGCCTTAAAAATCTTATGTATCTCTGCTAGTGAAAGATCACTTTTAGAGATTCATAAAGCTCCTTGTTTATTCTTTTCCCCTTCTGATCTCGGTCCAAAGAAATCATCCCATGCTGTCTATCATATTCCTCTGTCTCTGCTATCCACTTCATTGATCCATTCTACTCAGTCTACCAGTATCCTTTCACCCACCTCAGTCATGGCAGGTCAGCAAGCCCCTACAAAGATAGAAATAATCGTTGCTGCTAGGTATGGACCCTTGGTCTTGCCTGTCCCTTTGAATGCCATGCCTGTAGGAGATTATCAGGAAAATATGCCTAAGTTTACTGGTAAAGAAGGAGTAACAACTGAAGAGCACCTTGAATCTTTTTATAGCTATGCTGACACCCTGGATATCAATGAAGAGGATGTGTGGATGAAGGTTTTTGTCGAAAGCCTAGATGGGGAGGCTAGAAATGGTTTAGAGAATTACCCCTTAGGTATATTGCAGACATTGAGGCTTTAGATGATGTGTTCCTAAAGCACTAGGGGGATAAGAAGGATCTACTCTTTTATTATACTGAGTTTGGGAACTTGCAGAGGGAGAATGGTGAGCTGCTGTCTGCTTTCGACATCAGATTCAACCATATGTACAATAGAATGCCGTCTGAAATAAAGCCTACCCCTACTTCTGCTATGATCACTTATGCTAATTCCTTCGATTCTCAGTTATGCCTGCTGTTAAAAGAAAGAAGATGTACTTCTTTGGCTGATATGCAAGATGCAGCCTTTGAAGTAGAATCAAACATCATGGCTGCAGGAAGACTTGAGGGTGATGTTGATAGTAGAAGGCAGGGTGGTGAGTCCTCATCATCCTCAGATCCTGAGATCGATGAATTAGCCAGGATGATAGAGTTATTAGCCTCTAAAGTTTCCAGATTAAAAGGCGAGCAACACTCCGAAGAAGTAGGAGCTCCTTGTAACTTTTCTCTTCCAACTCCAAATCCATATAGAGAAGTACAGGAGCAGTTGCAGATTTTGCAGAGAAGCAAATATTCTAACAATGATAAAAGGGTGAAGACCCTTTTTTAGAATGTAGTCATGGAGGAAGAGAAATTTGAACAAGAGGAGGAGGTCCATGGTTTGGAAGATAAGGGAAATGCCCCCTTTTTAACCAGAGTTGCCTATGAAGAAGCATTATCCAAAGGCACTGCTCATCAGTTTGTTGTACCTGCAAAACAACAAGCTTATCAGCAGGGGCAGCTAGCAGCAGATCCTACCATCCTCGAAGAGTCTGAGCCTAAAGCCAGCCCATCTTCTGATGACTATGCAGATCTGCAAATTCACCAGCCTGCTATTATCCCCAACACAGTGATCAAAAAGGGAGAGGAAAGTTCCCCACCATCTTTTGTCCCTCTGTCTGCTCAAGTGACAATCCCTCACAGTTTCCCACTAGGCACTGAGGTAGGCCATAACTCAATGACCAAGGCTGATACTGATCATCTCAGTCTTGGTATTCTGATGCCTGCCCAGGTGACCTCCACACGGATTAAAAGGGCAACTTTCCAGATGATTGAGGAAGAGGGTGCACAACCTTGCAACTCCTCCTTGGATGTGGATTGTTCTAAGCAAGATGCAAGAGCAGGTGATGTTTGTGTGTCTTCCACACAAGAATACATTGGTACACCATTTATATTAATTGTGCAGGCCACAGATGACAAAAATAAGTACACAACAACCATCGTTATCCAGCAGGTGTACAATAGCTCCCATGAAGAACATCCGAGGATGAGAGTATACAGAAAGGGGATGAAATTTGATCCATATCTACCAAATGAGGTCAAATGCCCTAAACTCTTTGAGGTAGAGGATCAAATCAACCCAGTTTTACTGATCTATGATGAATGGGCTGTGAGGAGGGGAAACAATTTTGTTGGCCCAGCAAATGGCCAGTTTTTGAATATTTATGTTGTCTAAGGTTTTCAAGCCTTAATGTTGTAATTGTGTTCTTTTTAGTGTAGACTTAATTAGACTCCATGCCCAATGGAATACTAGGCAATATGTTTAAGCTGGTTTTGTATGAAGGCATTGGTCTGCAGTTCTTGAGACCTCAAGGGGAGGATCTCATCCCCAGAAGGAGCCAGTGTTAGCTCTGCTACATGTAGCTGATTTTCGAGGAGGAGGAATAGGCTTGGTCCTTGGTTGCTGGCTCAGAGATGGTCTACACTGGTTATCCTCGCCTTTCTTTATTCCCCCACTTACTTCCTTTCACCTCGTTGCCTTTGTTCTATTCCTCTAAACCCTGCATAAACCCATATTTATTTAGCACTGGGCGCCGAGTCTAAACGGTCATGAAACAACGATCACATGACCATGTGCGTCTCACCCGCTGTTTCACTGTCACGTGTGCTATTAAACGTCCGCTGCAATCTCAGCTGTTGGACGTCCCGATCCAACAGTCTCCGCCTTTTTTCCCTCGTGCGTTAAACCACGTTCAGTTCCCCGTCGTTCGATCATCCATCGTGTGATCTAAAGGCATTTGCTTTTCCTGACCCCACTAACTACCCGCGAGATATCTCACGGGGAAAGCGGTTTCTCTCCCATCACATCTGCCACACATCATGTGAGTGTGATCACGGGGCCGCGTATGAATACCGCCGTAGATCCAAAGGCGATGCGATGAATACCGCCCGCTGCCCAAAATCACTGTTCTCCCTTCTTCATATCGCTCCCGTTTCCTCCCGATTTCTTCTGCAAGTCAATCTCTGCCGTCCATCCACGTGATCTAACGGTTGATGTTCATCCTCCGCACACTTGTTCCTCCCACCAAGAGATCTCCACCATCCATCTGTTTCATCCGACAGACGATCTCGCTCCACTAACGAAATCTTCCACTCGCCATGAAGACCGCGCTCCTTAATTTCTTTGTGCATCCGAAGGACGAGCATAAAGAGTCTCGATACTGTTTATATTAAATCTTCAACTATTTCATTCAAGAACAGTATGGCTAAGGACGAAGAGGTACAAAGCCGAGCAGATAAACGCATTTATCAGTTATGGAGCTTCTTTCAGTCAACACTCCACTTGCTTGAGAAGGACAACAAAGCATCAGAGAAGGTCAAATTCATCTGCAGACATAGTCAAATTGTAGCAGAGACTCCATCAGAGAGTTAAAGCAGTTGGTGGTCCATTATGACCCCTCTACGTCCAGAAAAGAAAAATATCTTTGTAATCAAACTCTATATATACCCAGAACACATATGTGATGATGGTTGATGGTTTTGGTTCTGATGTAAGGTTCAACTTCTGGAGACTGTAACTACTGTGATACTTGCAGCATCTGGTCTTCATTTTCAGCTAATACAAGCTTCTTTTGCTGTTAATTGCTCACTTTCCACTTCTTCTCTGTTCTAGGCTGTGCCTGTTATGCATTTATTCATGTGCTTTTGATATTTAGCATTAGAGGGGTTGTCATCCCACCTCTATGTTGGAATCTAGTATGTATCATTGAATATGTTATGCAGATTTCTGTTATCTTAATGCCAAAGAGCTGTCATCCTGTTTGTGTATTAAGAAATAGATTTGCAGACCTTTTACTGATTGCAGTCGACCATCACATGGTCTTGTGCATCTGCTGGTGTGGTCAGTACTCTCCATCTTCACCTATTCCTCAAACTGTGAGTAATTGGTGGTCTAAAGCCTTGTAGTCTGGGGGTGTTCACCCATGTCTGGAGTTAAGCATAGAGAAGTGGTTATCTGGCTTAAACAAGCATCATTCCTTCCATTCATCCATCTCCAACATTTTGTTGAGTTTGTAATGTTCCTGAGCATCTCTAAGATACAACCTAGGAGAGTTTCTTGGGGTGATAACAAGACCTAGTCTTTGGCCTTTGGGGCTCGGTTGTCTCCAAAAGCAATACCAGCAACATATCCATAAAGAGCACGGAAAGGAGTCATATCGATGGACATGTGGTGTGTGGTGTTGTAGCAGTACTCGCCCAAATGCAACCACTGAATCCTACTGACTGGTCGCATAGTTCCTCAAGTACCCCTCCAGCCACTAATTAACTCTCTTAGTCTGGCCATCTGTCTGAGGTTGATAGATGGTGCTAGGAGTGAGCTTAGTTCTGACCAGTCTGAAGAGTTCCTGCCAAAAGGCTCCCATGAATCTGTTGTCCTTGTCGCTCACAATGTTCTTGGGGAGCCCATGCAATCTGAAAATATCTCGGAAGAACAGTTCTATAACTTGTGTAACCATGTACCTGGTGGGGATGGCAAAAAAATGGCAGATTTGGTCAACCCATCGACCACTATGTAGATGCAGTCCTTCGCCTACATTGTGGGGAGCCCTGTTTTGAAATCCATAGAAATACTTTCCCATTTCCCCTCCAGGGTGATAAGTGGCTATATCAATCATGCGGGGTGGATCAATTCCCCCTTGTTCCTCTGATAAGCCTCACACTCTCGTACATGTTGCAACACATCCTCCTTGAGGCCCTTCCACGTGAATCTCTCCCTGGCAGCCATATAAGTTTTCCGAAACCCCTGGTGCCTGAACAATGGTGAATCACGTGCTGCCTGGAGTACCCTCTCCCTAAATTGCGAGTTGGGCACTAAGAAAATGTGCCCCTTGTAATAGATGACCTCATCCATCACTCAGTAATGCTCATCTACATGGGTACCCTCCATTACCTCACATTCCTTCATGTCTTTGGAGTACTCCACCAACAACTAAGCTTTCCAATCATGGCAGATGATCATGAGAGATAACCCAGCTGGTCTTCGAGATATGGCATTGACCATCACATTTTGCTTTCCCCGCACATACTAAATATCAAAGTCATAGGCTTGCACCTTGCTGACCCATCTCTGCTGCCTGTCATTGAGGCTTTGCTACCCCATGAAATGTCGAAGACTGTTGTGATCCGTCTTCACTAGAAACCAGTTGCCCACCAAGTAATGACAGAACTTGGCTAATGCATGCATAATGGTTAGTATCTCCTTGTCATATATGGAATATGACAACTCATGTGGTAGGAGATTTTGACTCTCGAAAGCAATGGGTTTCCCCTCCTGTGACAATACTGCTCCAACTCCTACCCCGGATGCATCAAACTCCACCATGATGATTGGGAAAAATCTGGAAGTGCCAAGACAGGGCAATCGCTTATCACCTCGTTGAGGCAATCGAAGGTAAACTGTGCTCCATCAGTCCATGCAGAGGCTACTCTCTCGGTCAATTCAGTCTAGGGTGCTACCAGTTGTGAGTATCCCTTGACAAACTTTCAGTAATAGGTGTAAATGCCATAGAAGCCCCTCAGCATGGTCACATCTCAGGGTAGTGTCCGATACTGGATGACTCAAATATTATCCTTTTGGATCTTCACCCCATTAGCACCAATGATATTACATAGGTAGAGCATCTCTATCAACCCAAAATCACACTTGGAGATCTTGGCATAAAACTGTTGCTCCTCCAGAATGTGCAGTACCTCCTCCAAGTGTTGGAGGTGCTCTTCCCATGTCCGATTGTAAATCAAATTGTCATCAAAGAAAAGTAGCATGAACCTCCTCAATTTTCCTCAGAAGACATGTTCATGCATGACTGGAAGGTGGCCAGAGTGTTGTTCAGCCTAAATGGCATGACCAGGAACTCAAAGTGCCGATAGTGGCACCAAAAAGCTGTCTTATGGATATCCTGATCCCTCACCCTGATCTGGTGGTACCCTGAATGCAGATCAATCTTATAGAAGTACTTGAATCCTTTAAGCTCATCCATCAGCTCATCTATGTAGGGAATGGGATATTGGTTCTTTAGTGTCTTCCAGTTGAGGGCCTGATAGTCAATGCACATTCGAAGGGTTCCATCCTACTTCTTCACCAGCACCACTGAAGAAGCGAAAGGACTGGAACTTGGCCTGATATGGCCCAATGCTAGTAGCTCTTGGATTACCTTCTCTATCTCGTCCTTATAGGCCTTGGGATTCCCGTAAAGGGTGGTGTTCACTGCCTACACACTCGGCTCCAACTCAATAGTGTGATGAAATCCTCTGTCTGGTGGTTGTCCTAGTGGAATGCCCCCAAACACTACTGCATACCTGTCCAACAAAGCCTGTATGTTTTTCGGTGGTGGCTGAGCTTTCCCTCCAACCTCTGAGATCCTCAGCTCAACTTCCCATGCAATGTCCCCATGTCATAAGTCTGCCTCCATCCTATGGGCCGAAACTGTCTGAGGTGGATAAGGCTGCATGCCTCTCAAAACTACTAGTTTTCCATCCAGCCCAATGAACTCCATCTATGGCTTCCTCCAATATGTCGTGACTCGCCCAAGGGAATACAACCATTGGACACCCATCACCACATTGGTGTATGGCACATCGACTGCAAAGAAGTGGCCCATCATTAATTAGTTCCCCATAACTATTTTCAAGGAAGGCACATATCTAGTGCATTGTATGGTATGGTCACATTGTACTAGGATTGAGAAGCCCTCGAACTCAATTGTGGTGAGGCCCCTCCTCTGGACTAATTGAGCATCTATGAAATTATGGGTAGCCCCATTGTCAACTAGAAATGACACCCTCTGCCCCTGTACAATGCCTCTGATCGTCAATGTCAAAATTTGGGAATCTTGCATAAGGAAATGATAACTCCTGCTATTGGGGCAAGAGATGCCCCACCCTGTGGAGGTGGTGGTGGTGGCCCTCTGTCTGTTGGACTCTCGCCATCTGCCCCACCATAATCCTGCTCCACGTCGTCCTCCTGGTCACTGTCAGAAAAAACCTCAATGTAGTGTGCTCTACCGACAGTGCATCGATGGCTTGGTGCCCAGGGCTCCCTACATGTGAAGCATAGCTTCCTCCTTCGGAGGTCCTTTCATGTCTCCTCATCTAATTGTCCCTTCCCCTGTGTGGTCCTCTAAGGTGGAGGTCTAGTATCATGCCCCTTTTGTGGGAGAGGGGTTTGTGCAGGAAAAGGTGCTCTAGTCGGGGGGATGGCCCCCTATAGATCTCTGTCGCACAAGACTGCTTCTTGTAGCATGGAGGGTCTGCATGACTTCACTAGTCCATGCAGGGGCCCAAGCAAGCCCTTAATGAAGGTATACACCTTCCTTGCCTCGGATAGATCCGGGACCATCATTGGCACCCGTAGAAAATCTGAGATGTACTGCTCCGGGTTGCCTGTTTGGCACAGTTGGGTCAGTTCTCTGAAATAAGCCTCTGGATCTCTCTGATCAAATTGCTCCACCACCCACCTGGTTAAGTCCTCATAAGAAGCCATATGGGCATGCCCTAGTGTGGTCAAGCCATGAAACCACCAATCGTGGTCTCCGCCCTTTATGTGCAGCATGGCCATCTTAATGGCTTCCTTCTCTGTCATCTGGTTGAGCTGGAAGTAGGTGTCCATCTTCTCAACCCAAGCCCTAGTTGTGCACTTGAAAGTGCCATCAAAAGAAAGGAAAAACATCCTCCCTATGGTCCTTTGCAACTTGTAGTTCTGGGTCCCTTGTCCTCCATACCCCTTGTTCTTCTCACTTTGCTTGAGCTTGCAATAATCTGTGAAGGAGAGAGCTTCTTTAAAGTCTTCATCCATAGACTACTACTCTCTAAAGTAATCTCCCCTCTGAGGGGGGTATTCCTCCCTTCAGGCTCGATTTGTGCCACTGACACGAAAGAAGGTAGTGTAGCACGAGTTGGCACACTGGTTGAAGAGGGTTGTGCTACTAGTGAGGGATGATCAAATGGCTGAGAAGCCCCAGAAGTTTCCCCAAATAGAAACCCTCTAGGAGTGGTCCTCTCTTTGTTCTCCGACTTGATCTCTTCCAGCATGTCTTTATGACCATTGTCTAAGTCACTTAGGGCCCTCAGGAGGCTGTCGAAAGCCATCTCGTCCCTGCTCTTGAGCTCAGCTATTTCCTCCTTTTCTGCTACTACTTTCCCTTTGTCCTCTGTATCTGGAGTAATCTCCAACTCCTTTTCTCTACTCCTGTACCTCTGTCTTCGATAGGTGATGTTCTGTTGGTCCCCTTCTCTCATAGGAGATAATCCCTACAAATAAGCCAAGAACTAGACTCTGATACCATTGTAATGATCCTAAATAGGAATACAAGTGATAAAAAGCAAATAATCTGTGCAACAATTATAAAAACGAAATACACATTAAGTATCTACAGAAAAGATGTAAATAGGGGATTGTTGAGCCATGTTATTAAGTTTTTGAAGGCAAAATACAATAGGTAACAAGATGGTGCACATGGGATTGTCTCAATGGACAAGCATGACCAAACCTAGGTGGGAAAATGGCTGATCTGAAGGCTGCCCAATTGCTGCACCAATCTGTACTGCACTGCCTAGAAAACTGCCTCTCTACTAAAGTTCAAATGGTTTGAAAGTGCACTTATACTACCCAGAAAATTATGTGCTTTTAACCTCAGACTCCTTGGCCTAAACCCCAAAAAACCCAGAAAGGAATTTGGTTGGTTTAGACTTTTGAAATTCAACCCTTGGAGCCTCACCTCAGCTGTAGCTGCAAAACTCGGCCTGCTGGAAACTACCTGTCAATCCTCCCAAAAATACCCCCAAAGTGTTGGGTTCAATTTTTCTATCCAACCCCTAACTTCCTGGGTGATCTCTTGGCCAAAATAGCCTACTCCCTAGCTCCATGAAAAACTACTAAGCGGCCTCTGCGTTGTCCCTCAGCCCAACAATTCAAACTGCTAGAATGCTGGCTCAACTAGCTGTAAAACCTAGCAAGAATGTTGGTCTATTGCTACTACTTCAGCGCCTTAACTCTCTGACAAACAATTTGATCTCTACTGGCCTCTATCTCCCTCTGCATGTTCTCTGGCTGCCCAGAGATACACACTCCCTACACTGTGTTCGTTAATGGTGCTATGTCACTGGCCTGGAGCTCCTAAAAATCCTTGTGGAACTGCCTCCCTAGGGTGGGCACGGATGATCCCCCGAAGTAGACGTTGAATCTATCGCTTGAGAGACTCGTGGATAAACAACCGGTTGACTCAACTAAACAACAGAGTGAACATTTGAGTAATTTGTTTGCAAATGTCAAAGGTGAAACCAAAATGAGAGCTAATCTCTCCTTATAACTCCTTGGGCCTCCTTAGCCTCGTGTGGGCCCATCCATCCACCCATTCAACTTTCCCTCCAAGCTATTTGAATGGGCTAATTCGAACTCCCATGTGGGTGGCCCCCACATTCCACTAACATCCAAATAAAGTTGATTTACCTCCTAAGTCCCTAAGTTGAAAGTGTGGGGTCCTCTTCCTTAGTCAAAACTGTGCAAAATTATGTAGCAACATCCTATTACAAATGTGTTTGAGAAGAGACATGACATAATTATTGTGTAGGTTGTAAAATAGGTTGAATAGGTTGATACATGGCACTTGAGAAGCAACTGGAATTGATTGTTGATTTAATGAAGGGTTCTAGATTGTATTCATTCCAGGGCAAGGCATTCCAATGGTGGGTTGAAGCATAACATGTTGACCAAAACTATTTTAAGGCATTTGAGCATAATTAAGATAATTTCAAGCAGGGGGTTTCCCCCCAGTTATAGGGTAGGATCCACCTAAAGGTTGTCCTCCAGGTGGAGGATACAATGATTTCCCCCCAGGCGGGTAATAACCCCTTGTTGGGTTGATTTGAGGATTGCCAACATTACCGGAAATAATATTAATAAATCATTCAAATGTCAAAACTTCATTAGTAGGATTAATTACACCAATTGAAATGTTTGAAGTTTGATTTGGGGAAGAAGCTTGTGAATAATCTCCAACAAGAGAGTGATACCTAGGCAATAGAAAACCGCCATATAATGTTGACTCCAGAGAAGTAGAAAACATAGATGTGTCTGATGAGGTACTTCCAGAAGCCACCATAGACTAGTCAAAACTCGGTACGGTAGCGTAAGGAGTCATGTATCATGGAATCCCTTGTCCTAAAAAGTTGAAGAGTGTAAAATACCAAGGGTCAGGGTGAAGGGATCTAAACAAAAGATTTGAAATATCTATTGGTTCTCTAGTAGAAACTATTGGTTCTTCCTCTTCGTTTGAAACAATTTCTTTAGTGCTAATGAGACTGGGATGGAGACTATCAGTAATAATGAGTTTCACACGCGGTGAATGTGGAGGATCCAAAATATTGTATCAGGCATATAAGATTTAGGTTCAAAAATATCAGACTCAGGTTTGTCAATATCTGGTTCATAAATGAGATTTGTATCTAAAAGGTCTCCAGTATCTAATTCAGTTTGAATGAGTTCAGTAATTTGTAAATCAATTCCTCTCGAGTGTGATACTAATTTCTGAGTTTGATCAAGTTTAGTTTCTGTCACTTCAAGGCTTAAGATAGTAGATGTTTTGGGTTGATTAACTTCAATTCCTTTTACATCAGAGTATCTAATAGTCGAAGTTTTAGTTTTTGCTGCAGTTCCAGATCTCAATGATTTAGACTTTTCGGCTTCTATATTTTCTAATTGACTTGGTGTATACTCAGGGGGGTCCTCGGGTATCCTACGTGATTGTCTTGGTAATTCCGCCAAAATGAAAAATTTTCGATTAATAAATCACACAATATCTAAATTACACATAAAGTCTCTAAAAGTAAAAGCAACACACGTTAAAAGTCTAGGAGTTCAAACCATACAAACTGACTCGTCACAGAGATTAATAATTAGTACTTGGTGATGAAATCCAATGTCGCAGTGATCAAGGTGAAAATATTTAAAGAAATGAGTGTTTGGAACCAGTTACCCTAACAAACTACTCAATGAGATAGTCTGGTGCAAGTAACTTTTCTATAAACCATATCAAGCAAAGATTACCCTCCAAAAAGTCCAAGTGAGTCTAGTCAACGTCTGTTCCAGGTACAACAAGACCTTCCCTCTATCTCCAGCTTAGGTAGAGCCATAAGATTATAGCCACTAAGTTTTCCAAATAAAACAATTTTACCTTGGGGGACAGTCGTAGATCGGACGTACACGCAAGGGCAGAGTAACAATCTCAATCCCCTTGAAGGCTTCTCCATATGATCAATTGGAGGTTTACTTTCAAGTAACCCCAAGTACCTTTCGGTACTGTTGTAATACGTGAAAATAATTATATCTTGGCTAATGAAGTGGGTATGATCACTTCACCAGATTCGACATGATCTCGTGCTTAACTCATGTACAAGAAGAGCTTCCTAGAGAAACTGAAATAATTGAATTTTCTCTTCCTAACTCAAGATTCTATTGTTTATTTGTAGCTTTGGAAAGTTTACTTCTTTCCCTATTCCAAATCCCTACACATAAGCTACTATAGGTGGAAATAAACCTAAAAAATGTAAAATTTTAGATGAATTTTAATTAACGTTGTATTATTAAGTTGTTCTTTACTCAATAGGTAATGAAGGTGAAACTTACGATGTTATGACATGACACAAAATCTTAATGCACTCAAAAATGCAATTTGCAACTTTCAAATTTGATGAAATCTTATTTAGAGGAAAGAAAGATTTTCATTTTTATTTTTCCGAAATGAAGTGCAAAACTTACAACTTTTCCAACTTTCCTAAAACAACCAATTCCATCTTAATGCAATGAAAACGCAAAAAATAAACCAAGTTCCATATTTCCCTAAATATCAAATAAACCAAAAATACTCTTTATGATTTATCACTCAAAACTTTCAAGAACACAGAAATCAATCAAGAGGGTTGGAGGAAAAATACATTTTCCCTATGAATGCTTTGATTTAATGATAACAACAACGTAATTGTGAGAAATTCCCAAAATTGAAAGCAACAATTTCTTCACAAAAGCACTAGATCTCAAGAAACTGTAATTTGCAATTCAAAATGAGTTTGATCACAAATAAGCAAAAAATTAAGGTAAACTAATGTATTTGACAGAACAAAATAAGGATATCACAAGTACAAGGACAACCCATCTTGTTTTGATCAATCGAAAAACCAACCAGGCAAAAGCCTAACCAGTTTCTTCAAAGAGACCTTGTTATGAAACCAGCTCAAGAAAAGATAGAAAAGATAGATCAACGCCTTATAATTCAGCCTCTTCGAGGGGGCAATCTCCTTTACATTACATAAATGAACAATTCTTGGATGATACAAATGACAAAACCTCCTTTCTATATATAGGAGTCTAAGGAGTCACAATATAAACCAGCCGACCTAACAATAATATATAAAGCCACAAAAATAACAATAGAGGGATTCTATGGGGCACAGAAATAAAAATATGGGGGCAATAGGGGCACAACAATACAAATAAGGGGTATAACTACAATAGTAATGGGGTAATCACTAGTATTATAGGGACCCAACATGCCCCTCTCCTTCAAAAAAGTGTTGTCCTCAACGCTTGAGTAGTTCTGGATACTTCTGCATAAAATTCTCATCCTCCCATGTGGAATCTTCAGCGGATAATTTCTTCCACTTGATAAGATACTCTGAAATTGATCGATTTCGTAGCTGTTGAGTTCTTGTTTCTATGACTGCTTC
>APFE030053799.1:2264-49573 GCA_000404065.3 Pinus taeda
GTGTTGGATATCCGTGGTTTTGTTGATGCAGACTGGGCTGGAGATCTGGATCAGAGAAGATCTACAAGTGGGTATGTGTTTAACCTATTTGGAGGTTCCGTCAGTTGGATGAGTAAGAAACAATCTGTAGTGGCACTACAACTACAGAGGCAGAATACATGGCAGCCACTCATGCAAGCAAGGAAGCAGTTTGGTTGCAGAGATTGTGTTCAAGTATGGGGTTAGCAGGAAGATATAAGGATAGACTGTGACAGCCAAAGGCAATTTTCTTGGCAAAGAACCCTGCATATCATTCAAAGGAAAAGCACATTGATGTTCAATATCACTTTGTGAGGGATATGATAGAAGACAAAAAGGTGTTGCTGGTAAAGGTGGACACTTTGAAGAATACTGCAGATGCATTGACAAAATCTGTGAGCTCTGAGAAGTTCTCTTGGTGTAGAGAGACAATGGGAATTTTAGGGCTGGAAAAATGACTAAGCTCTCTTGTGGCCCCCTATGGAAAGAAAAAAACAAGTGGGAGAATGTTGGGATGTGTTATATTCTTTCCACGACTAGCCCACGTAGTTAACCAAGGGTTAGAGGGGGGGGTCACATGGGGTTTGAGGTGTACCCGTAACCCCACTTTATGGGGTAAACTTTGGTTTTGGACCCTATGTTAGGTTGGGCGGACCCACCTATGATTTTTTGCATGATTTTCGCACATGTTTTTGGACGCGATGGTTTTCGGTCCATGGTTTTGGATGTGATGGTTTTCGGTCTATGGTATTCGATGCTCGGCATGTATAAATATGTATTATAACATTGAAAGGAACATAATGAAAAATCAAGCTGGTAGTCCCAGTTTTGGGATCCAGTGGGAAAATCTATGTGTATATGTGTTTTATGTGTTATGCTCTCACATCGTTTATTTTTTTGTGCTTTAGAATTCGTATGCAGGTAATTTCTGTATAGGGTTAAAACCTACATTAACAAGTGTGAGAGAAACCAGCAATAATGAAAATGGCCCTCAAGGTACTATCAGAACAATTCACGGAATGTGAATATAGGAATTGAAGTCGAACACTTGTGGAATGACTCGATCGAAATCCAATGATGTGAACTTGTCGTCGAGTGTGAAGAACTTACCATTGAGGCATGCAATCTCTAAGGTACTAGAAGGGAGTCTCTCGGTCAACTTCTAGGATAATGAATTGAAGTCGACGGAAAGCAACTAAGTCAAAGGAGGGTTATAATGAATCCCGCATCATCGACACGAGACGAGAGGATGCAAAATGATTTTGGATGATACAGAGAAACAAAGGTAAGTGTAACTGTAGAAGGACAACTCTTGAACATATCGGCGACACAACTGGAAGTTTGGCAACTTTTGGATCCATAGGATTGGTTGTCATGATGACGTGGCAGAGATCAAAGGGAAGGAAAAAATGAATGGAACAAATCTAGAAAGGTCAATGATACAAAGGAGGATATCCCAACCCAAAACCAAGCAAAGAGTGTCATGTTCAAGAGTAAGTTGCCAACATGACTCGATAGATTTCCAAATTTTCCCCCACCATTTCTAGCGAGTACCCAAATTATTTTTAAATCACAAGCTTGAAGGGGATATTATATGTTTGCATTGTAAGTTCATCCTTTAGACGAATCCACCCTAGTAAGTTTAACGAGCCCTAGGAAGGAGAACCTCATGTTCGTCATGGTGACGAATCTGATATGGTTTAATAGTTTAAGGAGTACGACAAAGGTGTAACTCGGTATCTTTTTCATGTTTAGAGAGTTTGAAAAAGACACGAAAAAGAAAACTCCACATGGTCCCTTTTCGTACATTTGTGTCTCTTGAGCCCAAAAAGGTAGAAAACAATACTTGAGAGAACTGCTTGACCATTTCAGTCAAGGAGTACCTTTTTCATAAATAGTGCCTCCCAGCCTGAAAAAGGGGTAAACTTATATTGGGCACACAACATTTCACATCCTTTAATGAGTTCGAAACGACAAGGGCTCGACCATCTTTTTCATTTTTAAAGGGTCGAAAAATAGCTGAAAGTGGACCCCCCATTTTTATTCTCTTTAATGAGTCAAAAAGGGAAAAAATACTCGGCAACATTTTCATATGAGTTTAACGGGTTGAGAACAGAGCTGAAATATGACTCATTGTCATCGTCGAACATCCATCACCTATCGTTGCACAAGTAAGGCATAGTGTATTATCGAGTCCTTGAGGCAAAATAGGTCAAAAATATTTACAAAACCTGATATTTTCTTGAAAAATGAATGAAAAGGGAAAAAGTAAATATATTTTTACCATTTACCATTTTACGTTTGCAGTGAAGACTTTTTACCCACTTTTGCCCTAGTTTTTCTGGAGCAGATTGATGGAGATCCGGGAGGTCAATCGATGAATTGTCAATTCCAGGTTACAGTTGAAGCCCTAAACTCCATTTTCATGCCATTTATTTATGTTTTTAGCCATTTTTTCGGATTTTTAGGGAGGTTTTTGAGAAATTTTTTGCCCTCGACTGGCGCGATTTTCGGGTATGGGACCGCACCCGCTGAGGGTGATTTGCACACCTAGCCACGCCGATCGGTGTGACTGCTTCTAAAATAGGCACGCCAGCACCGTGAAAGGGGAAAACACAATTTTCCTCAAGAACTGACCATTGAAATTTGGATTTTATGTGCCAAAATCGATCACTAACTTAAATAAATGACCTTTGTAGGAGAGAAATTTTTGAAAATGGTGGGTTGGAAGGAAAGGGAATACGAAGATGTGGACACCTAAGAAATGAATGATCCAAATTTCCTGAAGGCTTTGAGGGCTTGTGAGATCCTCAAATTTTTCCTTACACTAGGAATGCAGGCCCAACCCAAATTGCTTCGGTACTTGATAAGCCTTTGGGACATCAATCATGAGATTTTTTGTCATTGGGGACCAAGAGCTAGAGTTGACAACTTCAGATATCTACTTCATCACTCGAATATCCTGCAGAGGTGAGCCAATGAACTTGTATGGTTCACGTCCGATCAGGGCAAGCATATCTTCCTTGCTTGCCGAGCATTGACCTAAGGCCCTGAAATCAAAAAGTGGTAAGATCGAGATTTCCAGTGTGTGAGATTTGACACTGAGGGTGCTTCTGTTGACCATCAATAGAGTGGTGGGGTCCCAGGCAAAACATGAGACTAACAAGTCAAAGTTCCTTTACGCTATTAACTACACAACTCCTACGATCTTCAATTAGGCAGAGGCCATGAAGATGAACATCAAGCGCTAGTTGTCCAAGGCCAAGGCAGGAAATCTGAAGCAAGTTGTCTTCGGATCAGTACTTGTGACCCTTTTCTTAGAACGAGTTCCATTGTTTGAGTATCAGTTGACTGAGGTTGATCCTCCTGTGCCATGCGATTTGCGGATGGCCCGTTGGAGTTGTTTGATGCCTAGGATCACTGGGGGTCATCAAATGTCCTACCGACCAACATTCTTTTCATGGATACGGTGACAGAAAATTGTTATAGAGGACTGGAAATATAGCAGCACTGATTTCCATGGAGACCCAGATATGCCCTTGCCAGATGGGCAGGACTTTGATGATGAAGGTAAAAACCAAATCAAATATTTCATTTTGATGTTTTTAATTTTTTTTTTATATATGCATGCTTATAACATTTCTCTCGTGTATGCAGATGTTGGACCAGAGCGGCCAGTCGGGATGTCCCCGATAGCTAGGCGTTACCCCCGTCCCATTGATGTTATCGCCCCTTATCAGGAAGGGAGCGATAACGAGGAGGATATTGCAAGGAACGTCAAGGGGTTGACTCATGGTATCCCAGAGTATGCTCGGATAGGAGACATGCCTCCGCGATACCAGAGGCACACAGTGGGAGTCTCAGATTAGATCCATCGATTACTGAGTCATGTCGTATGAGTTGTCTCGTGCTATCATGACCTCCATGCTGAGTAGTTCCTAGGTCCATCACTTATATATTTTTTGAGGTTTGCATGCCACTGATGTACGAGGCCTGCAAGCCACTGATGTTATTATGGACATACATATTATTATTTTTTTTGGGGTTTTGATGTATCAAACATTCTCTCTCTCTCTCTCTCTCTCTCTCTCACACACACACACACACACACACACGCATATGTTGTATTTCCCTGTTTATTATGGTACAAATGGTTTGCCTTATCTTTAACATGTTTCGCAAATGTCTATCCAACACGTAATTAGCTAATGCATCTGTTAATGTATTCATTCGTCTAGGAATATGATGATATGTAATATAATCAAAACGTATTTCCAACAGACGGATATGAAGATACATTTGTAATATTTGAGGGTTCCTGATAGAATATTTCCTATTGAGTTGAAGGATGACAAGCTGTGAATCCAGGTTGACAACCAATTCTCTGATGCCTAGAGCGATGGCTTCTGATAACAGTTCAATGACCGCACTATATTCAACAATGTTGTTGGTTGTATGACCTAGGCAGATACCTTGAAGGTCAATAAACTTAGCGTTAGGGTCGTAGATAGTCCATGCCGCAAATGATAGGTTTTGGGTACTTCAAAAAGCACCATCGGTGAAACCAACTTGAGGAGCTGTAGACATCTGCAAAACAAGAAAAGCATAGTAAATAGGAAGGTTGTTTGAAAACTTATCACACAAAACCATGCTGTACAGAAATGAATCACACGCTAATGTACATAAGTAACCATGCAAGATGACCTAAGCATAGTACTTTTTGAGGTAAAGCTGTTGCAGGGCTTATCGAGAGGATTTTCTTCATAATCAATAAGTTCATAGGCTCCTTTCTGCAAAACATGTTTTACAATATAGGGCCCGTGCCACATAGGTTCGAACTTGCTTGCCCCTAGCTTATCATTAGCTTTGTCATATAACATGACCAAATCACCCTAAGAGAAAGTGGGAGACCGACTAGTTGAAATGGGTTTTGACCCGTTTCTTTTGTGCTTCGATGAACATGGTAGTGAGACGGCGAATCTCATCCAGTCATTCTAAATATAAGAGGCGTTCCCCTTGAGGTGATGTTTCAGGGAGGAGTTCAACAACTAACTTAAGTGAAGGAGATTCCGAATCAGGTAGTAGATCATGTGCCAACTTCTTGACATGTGCATAACGTGTTTCAGTGTCGAGAAGATTCTAACTCAAGTAGTAGATCACGTTTTCATCACCTTCGTCGTTGTCTTGAACCAAAACCATAGCTATGGTGCTAGTGTCTGTGGCTAGGTAAAGGAAATAATCTCAATAATAGTTCGGTGGATGCAACAAAGGAGAATTTATGAGGACAACCTTAAGATCATCAAAAGATTTTTGGGCTATCTCGTCCCATGCAAAGGGTATTCCTTGTTTGAGCAACCGGGTAAATCTTGTAGCTAGCCCGACATAGTTGGGTATAAAACGATGAAGAAAATTGACCTTTCCCTGAAGGCCCTGGAGGTGGTGTAGTAAAGATGGAGGGGGTAAGTTTACAATGGCCTCGACTTTTAGCGGATCATGGTGAATCTCATCCTTGGAAATGATGAAGCTGAGAAGTCATTCTAATTCCATGCAGAAAACACATTTATGTTGATTTAACCAGATGTTATAGTGTCTGCAACATAGAAAAATATACCAAAGGTAGTTTGGGTGATCTCGTCGCTTATGAGAATGGGTAGGAAGGTGATCCAAGTAAGGTTGGAAAATGTTGAGAATATCATGAAACACATAGGACATTTCCCGTTGAAATGTGGCCCCGACATTTTTGAGGCCAAAAGGGAGGTTCTTGTATGTGAATGTACCCCATGGGCAGATAAAGGCTATCTTCTCTTGGTCAGCTGGTGTGATATTGATCTGGTTATAACCAGAAAAACCGTCCATAAAGGAAAAGATCTCTCTCTCTCAGCACATTCATCAATGATTTGATCAATGAAGGGAGTAGGATAGTTGTCTTTAGGACAGGCACGATTAAGATCTCAATAATCCACACAAACATGGATCGTGCCTTGTTTTTTAGTCATCAGGACAATATTGGACACCCAGTCTGTAAGGGGAATGGGATAAATGAACCCAACTTTGAGAAGCTTTTCGACTTCGCCCTTAATAGCAGTGGCCTTCCTAGGGTGCACCGGACGAAGCCGTTGGCGAATGGGTTTCATATTCAGATACGTTGGTATTTCATGCAGCACAATGCTGGGATCAATGGCAGGCATTTCTTCGTAAGACCACGCACACACATCATGAAATTCCTGAAAAAGACTAGTATATGTATTGATCTCATCTAGAGAACAACATACCCCGATATGAACGTGTTCAATGACACCGGGTTTAATAGAAATGTCAATCGACATTGTTTGGGTAATATTACCCAAATTTCCTTCCGACCATACTTAATGAGTAATAGTCGGTGGTGGAAATGGAGAAGAGGACTCTTCAAAAGACGTAGACATGACTGCCGGGCGAGGTAGGAATGAGGAGCGATGATGGGTATCGATCCATGGTGGTTACTCGAGAGATATGATTTCCATGATACCTTCATTGGCGAGGAAGGTCTTGGCTAAGGGATTCGATGATTCAAAAGAGCCAATCTAGAGGGATTGAGAATATATATTGAAAGAGGTCTTCGACATATGAGAATCAAAGGATGCAGAGTTCGCAGCCGAAACAATTTCCACGTAATTGAATTCAGTGGGACTAAGCAACATGAAATCGCCCCAATCATCAACCAAATCTGGAGCAGGTATGACCTAGGGATCAGATCTGACCGATATCATGTTGACGGAGGTAACATGAAGAGGTGGGAGTGGAAAAATCCCCATTAAGGCAGAATCTTTGAAAAGACCTGCCCCCACACTCTCAAAAGGAGTACTAGAGTGCTTGACATACGGAACCTTGCCATCACATGAGGAAGAGGCAAAGAAAGAAAATTGATCAACAGTGACATTCCTCCCTTGATGGGGAAAAAGAATCAAATGAAACAAAGAGGAGTCCATGGCTTGCATGGCATGAGTCCAACTTCGACCGAGTAGAAGATTATAATTGAGATTGACGTCAACAATTTCTACTTCGAATTGCACTGTCTTGCCTTCCACGATGATGGAAAGGTTGGGTAAGACATCGAAGGGTCACGAATAGTGCCCATCGAAAGCTTCCAATGTGTTTGGAGACTAGTTCAGTGCAGAGGAACCAATAGCGTTCCAGCACGCAGTTGACATGATGCAGGTAGAAGCACCTTCATCAATGACAATGCGGTGGATGGTGTTTACATTAATGATTACCTGAATAAGAAAGGAAATCTGATGAGGGAGTATCGGAACATGGTTCTCTAGTTCAAATTAGATCAAATTAGAATCGGTGGGATCAATGCCCCCGATAGTTGATAGCAAAGATTTCCGCTGTGATGGGCAACTTTGGAGTACCTCGAGAGCCGACATAGCTGATGGCACTTGAGCCAAATCTTCAACAATATTATAATACTGAGCAGCTCGGGTGTTGGGATTATACAAGGATTTCTGTAGCACACCTCGAGAGGGTGGCCATGTAGAGGAATCAGGGTTAGGGCGCTCGATTTGCAGAGGGCCAGAACTCAGGGTAGAAGAAAAAGGCGAAGCTTCTTTTTCTTTCCCTGTTGTGGGAGATGGATTTTGATAATCCTTTGATTGGGTAGCCACATTAATGGGTGTGCTCATCATGAACACTTGAGATCTAGAGGAAGCAGATTGTTGTTGGTCTACCACTTAAGTCTGCTGAGATGAAAATTGCTCTTTGAGGATAGCAGGGGTCCCCTTGAGCAAACGAGTAACTTCGGATCATCGTGCACAATCCTTAGTATAGTGATAGTCCTCACAGATGAGACAGGGATACTTGGGTTTTTGTTGTGAGGATTCGCCAGCAGATGATTTAGGAGGACCCTATTTTGGGGCATCAACTTTAGCTTTTCCTTTGCCTTTCTTTTTTCCTTTTGAGGATTTTTTCGCTGCGATAGATTGGACAACATGGACCTCTGAGGTTTTACCAGGGCCTCAAGGGTTTTTAGATGAACTGTTGGGAGCAGTATTCGAGACCAAATTCTGTTTGGAAGAAGTTTTGGCAGGGGCTTGGGATACTGAACCAATAACTCCACCAATGGGAGGAACATCGGGTGACTTCGATGTCACGGGATTAGATGATGGCCGTAGAGCATTGGGTAATAATTCATATAAGGTGCCAGATTGAGAGTATTCTAGGTCCAAGTACTGGGCACAAGCGGTGGCTTGCTCTTTAGCGAAGCATCCACCCATGGATATGTCGCGAGCAATTGGGGCTATGAACGATTTGGTAAACCATTCGGTGAGCAACTGATCAACTATCTCGAACTTGATTAGTCAGTGTCTACGTCTCCATTCATGGATATGATTAGAGATGTGCATCACAGTGTCTTGCTTAAGCGATGTGAGCAGATAGGTGCCCATTTCATAACGAACCAACAGTTGAAAATGGATGAGAAAGGCCATGGCTAACAAATTGAAGTCATGAAAAATACTTCGAGGTAGCTCGATGTACCATTTTGCTGTGGAACCCGTGAGAGTTCTTTGGAAAAGATGAAGACGAACGGAATCGTCCATGTATGAGTTCGACGAGCACTAGAGGTGATATGTCATCAGATGGGCATGAGGATCTTTTTTAGCTTTTCCATCGAACTTTGGGCAATCACTTAGTATCTTGGACAACACCGGAGGCCACTATAACGAATGAAGAATTGGATCATTCGTAAGACGCGATACATCGAACAACTCAAGTGTAGCCAAAAAAGGTAATTTAGTGTTAAAAAACATGGGAGGTCAATAGGTGGGCCCATAAGGAGGATCACATCCTTGCTGGTAAGGATTTTGACCCCACGGTGGGGTATTTTGGCCATATGGCATCTGAGGCTGCCCCCATTGCGAATTACCTTGACCAAAGGGAGGATTCAAACCTTGAATACCTTGAAATTGTCCATGCACAGGTTGCTAATGGGCAACATATGGGTTAAAAGGCTGCTGAGCCTGTTGATCTTGGACATGTGGGTATGGGACCTCTTGTCCTGGAACACAGGGCTGTTGGGCTTGTTGTCCTGGAACAAGAGGGTTCTGGACCTGCAGTCCTTGGGAATAAGGTTGATGCGCTTGTTGCCTTTGGACATAGGCATTTTGTACCTAGTGCCCTTAGCCGACAGGATTCTGAATCTATTGGCATAAACAATCTTTGAAACCGATGGTTAAGACTAACATGTAATTGGGATTGATGATAAAGGAGTATTCGGGATGGTGGGTTGCACCGGGACTGAAGTAAAAATTGGTTGGAAAGTCATGTTTGTGATGAATGGACTTGACGTAGGCCTGACACCTGACGCCTAAACAAAATTATGGTAGAGTGATGAGGCACTGGGTGTGCCTGAAACTAAGTGCCCTAAAGACACATAGCTGGGTGGAAAGTTGACGGGAATACCTTATGAATAAGGGAAACCCTTGGGAGGGAATTGCAACTGATATTATTCCCCCTCAACAATGTGTGGAGTTGAGACTTCAGACTCATCGGGAGAGGTGATTGGAGCATCGCCTTCGGGTTCCATGTCTGAAAACAAACGACGATGAACAACTGACCATGTACTGGGGGATAGTTCCAAAGGAACACCCGGTTGATTGTACAGACTGTAAGGGCACTGTAGTGATATCTCAACAGCATCAAATAGAGGGTTCAGAGGATAGATAACCAGTCCAAGCTGACTGTTAGTGGTCGGTGAGTTCTCTAGAGTTTGAACAAGATTATCTAGAGATTCTGGGTCAAATATTAACAGATGACCCTGAATCAAAAGTAGGTGGAGGACGAGATCATAATGGTTGAATACTCAAAATAATAATGAGTTCAACCTTTTGGTCCTCAAATGGCTCTGATAACTCAGGAAGTGGCTCCTCAGGCAATCTTTCAGATGAAGGAGAGGAAGAGGAAATGGGTGAACCAGATGGTTCAACCACGATGACCTTGTCTTAGTCGACAGAACAAATAACTCCAAGGCTTTAAAATGTCCTTTTAAGGGAACTCACGGCTTGGTAAAAAATTCTACAGGATGTTTTGGATTGTGGGAAATCAATTATTTAAGACACATAAATGACTGATGTTCTTTCATTTTTAAGAGTCGAGAAAGAAACAAAGATGACTCTATCACTTTTGATTGGAAACGAGCTCGAAAGGACAAGCACTTGGATGATATTTTAAGTTTAATGAGTCAAAAAGATGAGACGAATACTTTAGATGATCTAGGTAAACAAGATTACCAGGAAATTGTGAACTATAGAATACCTCCTGGCGAACCAAGAAGTACGAGCAGGAAATCTCCCCGAATGGTGTGTTCGATGTATCAGGTTCGTAAGGCGGTCGACTTGGCTTCCTAAGGTTAAAAGGATTGCAGCCTAGTGGGGTCTCCCGTTATATACACAACGGTATGGGGAACACAAATCTGTGCTAGCGCTGTCTAATGCCGAAGCTAACGACAGTTTCTAGGTTTACAAACGCTTGAACACGTCTCTAGCCTAGCCCTTCTAGATGTGATCGTTAATGTCAAATGCACCTTAGGTTAATTGAATTCATTTTAGAGTTGATCTTGAGTTATGTTTCAATTTTTCAGGTCTTAGCGATGCTACTCGAAAAACCTAAAATGCAACCAAAGGGGACAAGGCCCTTTCAATTCGATGAAATGCCTACACTAGAGAGGGTAGAAGCTACTTAATCAAATGCAAACAATCAAGCAACTGAAAATGAAATGATGTTTCACTACTTTACTTTTTCAAATAAAATAAACTAATGAAAAATGCATTCCAATTCCTAATTTCCTGACAAACACTTATCTATTAGTCATTTTAAAATGAAAAAATTTCTCTTCCTTTTCAAATGCTGATGCAATTCTAGTTTTCAAGAGATGAGAATCATAATGATGCAACAAGCTAGAATTTCACACTTTCTCATGAAACAATGAAACAAACTTTTCACATACAATCCTTTAATGAATTTTTTTTCGAGACTATGATCCCTTCAAGTAGATGAAAAAATAAAAAGAGAAGTTCATTCAGATCAATGAAACACTGAAGTTACCAAACACAAGACTAACAATGTAATATGTGCTGGAAAAAGATGTTCAAACTAGTAAATAAAACTTTTTCAAACTTGTGCAAAAAGAGGTCAAAGTCGTAAGAGGGACCAAAAGCAAATGCAAGGAGAAAACACACCCAAAACCAGACTTAATGAGTCTACAAGCTTCTGAATGGACGACTAACTAGATTTCCTAGTGTCACTGACCACTCAATGACTCGATCAATCAAACAACAAGATGATAAGCCTACAAGCAAGCAAAAACAAAACGAAAAGTAGCTTTCTAATTAGGGAGAAAACAGTCAAAAGGCCCACAGGGTCAAAAACACAAGAGCAGAACACAATGGCCAAGATTGGGGTCTAGCCCTAATCTACACTTACAGGCATCGGCCGACTACCTAACTGACAACAAGCGCTAGAGGCTGGTCGGCATGACTGTTCCTCTACAATTCACACTGATCGGCGTGATTGTTAGCTGATTAAACACGCTGCCTGAGGAAACTAAGGAAAAATAATTTTTTTGTTTCAAAACAAGGACCATATTTTCTACTATGGATTTTAGAATTAGGCCAGTAAGTAGGAGAAAATCAATAGAACAAAAGGGAAAACACGAAACTACAAAGTTCTCACGAAATCATGAAATCCAAAAAAAACAAAAGGATGGGATCTCCCCAGCGGAGTCACCTATTTGTGGTGAAGTAAAATTATAAGTGCGGACACGAATGAATTCCTCTAGCCTAATAATGGGACTAGCCACAATAGATACATTCTATGAAATATTTCCTTAGGTTAGAACCAATCAAGAGGGCCTACCTCTTGGTCGCTTATCTTGCTTGATGATGTTCTCGCTTGCTCGCTCCAGCAATCTCTTGCTTCCTTCTTCAAGCTCCTGAAACAAGTAAACAACAACAACACACAAACATAATAATAGACAAATTGCAATTCAACCTACTTAATGAGCCAAGAATAATCAAGACATGAATATGTAATATCACAAAACATGTAGAAAATCAATCGATAGTTACATATATTAATAATAAAAGAGAGATTACAACCATTCGTCTTGACGTCGTAGTCTTCCTCAGACAAGACCAGGTTCTCACACGCTTCTGCTAGCACTTCATGATGGCTTCAAACAACAATAGTTTAAAGAATCTTCTCTTTAGGCTTCACTCCAAACCAAACACACTTCTCCCTCACACAACTAGATGGCTACAACTAGTAATAGCTTGCTTATCTAAAGTAGTATATTCACACCCAACCAAAACTCTAACTATGATTTTCACACTAGTCTGTGCTTGGGAAGAAGGGAGGTTTATATAGGAAAGATGGATGGGAGATAGATCCTCTTCTAATGGGATAAGGACTTATCCGTTGAGGTAGTTCAATTATTATAGGGGAAAGGAGCCCAAACTATCATCCTCGACTCCATTCGGCCAAACCATTTACCAGACTTCCGTTATGGAGCTTCTAGAGATGGAAGCTTCAACATTAATTTAAAAAACTTTCCATAATAGGACCGACGCAACTGGAACACAACTCAGTCGCACCTATCGGCGCGGGGGAGACAAAAGTCATTAGCGCCGAGCTTGTAAATTGGGAAAAGTAGAAGTTTCAGGGGAAATGGTGCAAAAGGGAAATGATCTGTTCATGAGAGGGACATAATGGGAGTTTCTCCATGAAGGAAAAGCATGCGGAGTTCAATGTAGAGGTCCTCCGGGATCAAGAAATGGGGAGTACAGGGACAATGATAAAATGTTGTGTAACAAGGGACTTAACATAACATGCTTCCTTTGTGAATCTATAGACATCACAACATCACACACTTGCACATAATTATATAATGCTCACTTCAATTTCATATAAGCATCAAATAAATATAGATGAATTCTTCAAGTATCACATAATGCCTGATTACTATCTTCTCTCAAAAGGGAGTCTACAACTATGGTAAAACATAGATCTTAACAACCTTCCTAAGGTAGAGCTATTCCATATACACAACACATAAATTGAATTCCTAATAAGATAACTCACTATCATGGTTATGGTAGTGAGCTACTAAAACTTATAAATATATAAATATAACATAAATTTATGAAATCATAGATTAGTCCTAAGTGATTTTAGATCACCAGTCAAGTACATATCAAACAACTTGTAAATGACTAAGAAGGTTGAATCCACATAACTTAAGAAAATCATAATCACCATAGATATACAATTTAGTTAGTTAGCCATGACTAGATAGTAAATCATGCATTCTTACTAAATGACACAAGATTAATCATTAGTCATAAGCACATTAAGGCATATCATAGCTTGTAGTCTAACATGGACAACCAAGAATACTTATTTGAATAAATTGAAATGGCTGACAACTAAAGGAGAGACTTGAACTATCCACCCAAAAATAGGCCAGATACATTGCAATCTTTCTTGTAGTTGACCACCACTGAGTCAGATTCAAAGTTTCATGAGTTAAGTGCTCAATGGAATTCACACTAATAATCAGGTAGGCAGGTTGTTTATCAACTGATCATAAGAAGTAAGCACAACAACAACTCTATCTATCTCTCAAAAATCAATCATAAGGATTCACCCAAGGCTCAATCAAGGTTTTCTCAGTCTAGGAGTATGATCTCACTCTAAGGGTGGTTTTTCTGCCCCAAGGCAAAGATAGAGTCAATCAATATCTCTATTGAACCTTATCAGCCAAGTCCAACACTGATACATGCATTCGGTCACGTTAAAATGTAGGGAATGATTTCCAAATCACATAACAAAGGATTTCTGCAATATTATTGCTTCTGAGTGTTCCCGCTCCTGCGCATATGGTTCCCCTACATTCTCCTACGCACACCTCTTTTCATCACTGTCTTTCTCGAGATGACTCGAATTCCATCCACTCACAACGTGAAAAAAAATTAATCGTGGGCATTTCCCTTTCCCAGTCACTCCTTTCCACCATTGTTAGGTGTGGAGCCTTCCATTATTCCAAAAACACCACACTCCCCACTTCTATGCCCTCTCTCAACCCTATATAATTCTCCCCATATTATCTTTTCTCTTGCCTATTGACTCTCCCAACATGTCCCACTAGACAAGGAGGTTGTATAGGCCTTGTCCTTTACTGTACGCCACCCATACAAAACATGCATTCTTGCACCAATATACTATTTAATTTGTTAGGAATATAGGTAGGGGAATAAATGAAGTGGATTAGATTTGGGTTTAAACACTACAAAAGAAACTCCTCCTCCTTAGGCTCTAAATCCATGTCCACTCCTCCAACTCAAACATATTTTACATTTTCACATATTTCATATAAAAAAATATACATAACGACATTTACATAGGTGGTAGAAAATAAAGTTGTTACACATGCCCACTTATTGAGCCAACATAGGAATATGCCAACCATATCGAACTTTATATATAGTAATGTGATATATAATATATATATATATAGATATATCACATTACTAAATTGACCCCATATATATATATATTATATATATATATATATATTATATATATAAAATGTTGGCCGAGATAACATATTACCTTCATTGGCCATATCAAGCTTATATATATATTGTTAAATTTTATATGAAAGCCCTGGGGCCGATTTAGTAACGTGATTCATTTCAAAATTCACAATTGTTTCGTTTAAAGGTATAATCAGCCTAAGCCAAATCAAAATTGAAATTAAATTGAATACATACATATATCCCATATAATTTATCAAATATTGGGGGCGTAGACAACCTGGGCTAAATCACAACACAATTTAACTAAATATATATGTAACTAATAGGCTTAACAAATATAAGTTAGGGCATGGTCGACTAGGCCAAATTGCAATGCAATTAACTGAATATATACTTTTAGAACCTCATTTAATTTATCAAATATTGGGGGCGTAGACAACTTGGGCTAAATCACAACACAATTTAACTAAATATATATGTAACTAATAGGCTTAACAAATATAAGTTAGGGCATGGTCGACTAGGCCAAATTGCAATGCAATTAACTGAATATATACTTTTAGAACCTCATTTATAAAAATACGATATTAAACCACGAACACCTTTTAAAGGCGGACACACAACAAAAGGGGTGACTTCTAGCCACTTCCAATACCAATTCTAGACTTGCTTATAATTAAGTTTTAAACAATAAAATTCTATTTGTAGTGAGGTAACGTGAGATCACTATAAGTTCAAGTGGGTGAATGTGTAAAATATTTTTCCATTAATTACATGTATGTATATAACATAATACATAAATTCAATTTAAGACCATGAAGCAAAAGGATATGAATCCTATAGAATTATGCTAACATTTGCAATCTAATTAATAACTGTAATTCATAAATAAAGGTTCAGAGTATATATCTAGTTACGTTGATTTATGTTGGTGACTGGATAAGGGATCCATTTTAACCTCCCAACCATAGGTATTCATGATGTTTTATTATGTAACTTTCCACCCCTATTCTATGTCCAGAGTCTGAGAATAAAAATTCCCTAGAAATTCACCTATGAGTTATAAGAGTGTTATCACTTGTAGATGGTTTATTATCTAGACACAAGCACAATGGTTTATCAGCCATAGCTAGCACCAATAGTTTAATAGTATGAGAAAGCACCAATAACCCATTGTACAAGTGGTTTCTTAGCTAGGGAGAAGCAAAAGGGTTTATCAACCATAGAAAGTACTAATGGTTTATTAGTCCCAACAAGAACTTGTATGTTCAATCACACTCCCTTCATGCTCAGGCTTGGAAATATCTTGGTAAAGAAACTGAAAGGTGATTAATAACTATTAAATTTAGTATTCTCTTTGTGTTATTCCAACATTGGTTTTTCCTTAGTAGTTATCTCTCCCAAGACCAAAGTTGAATCCCTATTTTATTCTTCTCATGTATTTATGGTAGGCTGGGCACTCTCAAACACGACTAATAGCTAATTTATTTCAAGAATCAATATATGATTATTTTAATTTTTAAATTTATTAGAGTGTTAAAGCATGATTAATCATTAAATATAGTATTCATACAATTTTGCGTCATGATCATATTATGAATGAGTTTAATTAGTAATGATTTTGATTATATTAAAACAAAGTTTCTACCAAGAGTAAAATATTGTGTTGAGATGCTCAATTACACAAAAATGTTTATAAAGGTCATAATTAACAAAGGGGTGTCACAATCCCCATGCATGGAAGATACTTGGATCTACCTAAGTACTCTTCAAAAATGAGAATGGAGTTTGAAGTCAATTTATCATTGGATTATGTGTCCTTGTCCTAGGCCTACTTGTTTTGAATGTGTTGAAAAGGATGGAATTTTGAGGCTTATTAGAATATGTGAGTTTCAAAGGAATTCATATGCAAGTTGTGTAAATGTTAGTGTGGCTAATTTATGCAAGTGCATAAAATCCCACTTTACTAAGTTTTTTTTTTTTTTTTAATATTTCCTTGGAGTGCTATTTAATTTCCATGAAGTAACCTTCATTATGTTGTATTTGATGATATTTCTAGTAAATACTTCAATAGAATTGTGATTGAAATTTAGGTTATAACAACCCATCTAAACAAAATTTTCTTAATATGTTTGTCTATTAAAGACCTTAGACACATTATGCTATGAATACAATCTCTTGATGAAATTGGAGGTAGTATTGTTGAGCTTTCTTGAACATGGTTAGTATGAAAAACATTATGCATGTGTATATATATGTCACAATAGTAATCAAATACTATGTTTTATCTATAATATCATGTGTTATATTATGTGCATATTCTAATTTACTAATATTTGCATTTATTAAAAGATATTTGGTTAAGATTTAGCTCCTTGCTTTAATTATTCAATCTCTCATAGAGTTTCATCTATGTCTTTCAAGAAAGTTTTTATCATGGGGTTCACTAACCCCTTCTGAACTTTAGCACATCCTTCTATTTAGATGAAGGATGGATGTTTTCATGCCAAAATGTTTAGACTAGTCCCTTAGAAACTTCAAGTAACCTCATGTTAGAATGAGGTAGGTAATGAGGCTCATCAATAGGTACATTAGGGTCATAATGCCATCCTTAAACTTTAGAACTATCTCTTTCTCACATTTGTTTATATTTTTTGTTATATTATTCTTAGTGAGAAGGATAAAATATGTTTGTCATGTCATATAGTCTAATATGGTTTAATTGTAGGAAATGGAGCAATTTTTGAGATGATCTCTATGTAGGGGCTAAGAGTAGACAACAAGGAGAGAATCTAGGGGGCTTCCCACTTCCAGTAGTTCCCATAATCAACCCAAGATCACAACACTCTCTCTCTCATCAGCTCGAGGTCATTGGAAGCCAAACAAGTGAAAGTAACAAGGAGCAAGATCCACCAGTCTCGAGTTGTAGGAGACAAATATTCCTATTTTCTTGGGAGCTAATAGTAGCAACCCTCTTATGTAAATAAGAATGTAGAAGAGCTCATTAGGATTCGAGTGTTTTTTTCAGCTAGGTAGCTATGGATCTCACGAATATGGCACTGTTATTTTGAATATTATTTGAGGTATTAGACATTGATTCAATGATAATGAGAAGCTCCTTGTTGATTCATCACTGAGTTAGTTCCAGAGGGCTAAGTTTTTTGGGTTTGGGCCCAAACCTGTGGCCTAGGTCCCTCTTGTGTACTTGTATCTCTTTTATTTTCAAAGTATTTCTTAGTTTCTTTCATTTAAATAGAGAATAATGCATCAAAATCTATGATTGCAACCTCTAACTCATCTCTTTGACGGGAGCATGAATAGAAGGATTTATAACCACAAACCCAAAAGAATCATGTTTAAGATTTCTTGGAAGAAGAGTTTTTTTAGTCATATTATTTTACATGTGATTGTTGTATCTTAAGGGTTGGTTTATTGATTAGATCAAAGTTATGGAATAGATTAGATGACATTTAAATTCAACTCATATTTTCCACTACTAGTTGTTTCATCTTGTCAATAACAAATGGATGTATACATGTAATCATTGCAAGGTTGTTTGAATCTGTAGCCAAGGGAACCTTTGCCATCTCCATCTTGGACATCCTCACCTTCTCGTGTGAACCCCAAATTCTATCCCAAAAATTATGTTTCATGATATCATTTTCCTAAGGTCATCGAGAGCATCCCTCCTAGTGCAAAACAGGCCTTCAAAAGGCTCTAATCTTGGCTAGGGGATTTGGACACCCTTCACTCATTTACATCAACCTCCAACCACCTTTCCATACCCTTAAAACATCATTTTCACCTCTTAAACCTTCTCGGCAACCCTCCTGTAGCATTACAGGCCCTCCTGTAGCAATATCGGGTTCCTGTAGTAGCCACATGTAGCCCACTTGTAGGACCTCTTTCTTCCACTATTTTTGATCCTTACTCCAACTTGGACCTAGTTTAGAAGCTTTTTGACCATCTATGATTTCATGATCAAGGGAAGCTTCTAGGCCACTCCAAACCCTCCTTTTCCTTCACTGTAAAAACATAATAGTGTTAGTTTGCTTATCACAAATTTGGTACAATTGAACATTGATATACATGCAAGTGTGAGCTAGTTAGATGCATTGGGTGTGTGTTATATTATTTCCACGACTAGTCTCCCCCCTGTATAGGGTCTCAGGAATTTTTTTTGGACCCTATATTAGGTGGGCAGACCTACCTATGGTTTTGTGCATGGGTTTTACACATGGTTTTGGGCATGATGGTTTTTTGCCCATGGTATTTTGTAGAACTAGTCAAGGGAACTACAATTATGTTCTAATCTAGGGTTAATGGATTGGAGTTTATTGATGCTTTGACATGTATATATATATGTGTATTGTAACATTGAAAGGAACATAATGAAAAGTCAATATGGTAGTCCCGGTTTTGGGATCCAGGGGAAATCTTTGTGCATATATGTTTTATGTTTTATGTTCTAGCCATTGTTTATTTTATGTTTTTAGAATTTGTATGCAGGTAATTTATGTACAAGGTTAAAACCTACATTTGGTATCAGAGTTGTTTCAACTTCAAGGGGACACCTTTGCTGCTGAGGGGTTTTTCTCGAGCCTGTGGTAGACCTTGTTGAGAGGGAAATCAATGGGATTGATTCTTGCAATGCAAGAAGATGGAAAGCAGTGGAAATATAGAGATTGATAAATTTGATGGTCAAATTTTTGAGTTGTGGAAACTCAAAATGGAGGATTTGTTGGTGGAAAAAAATCAGTGGATCACAGTAGATCTGAGTACTAAACCAACGACAATGTTAGATGAACACTGAGCAAAGTTGGATCAAAATTCAAAGAGAACAATATGGTTGTGTATCTCAGATTCATTATTGTTGAATGTATTAGAGGAAGCTACGATGAAGGCTTTGTGGGACAAGTTAGGGACCTTGTATCAATCTAAGTCTCTAGTGAACAAACTGTTCCTACGGAAAATGCTGTATAACCTGAGGATGAAGAATGGAGACTAGGTGATAGAAAATATGAATTCCTTTAATATTGTGGTAAGCCAATTGTTATTTGTTGATATTCAAATTTTAGATGAATATAAGTGCATTAGTTTGTTGTGTTCTTTGCCAAATTCGTGGGATAGTCTCGTTGTTCAATGGGTAGCAATAAAACTATCTTGAAGTTTGATGAAATTGTCTCATCCTTGTTGTCGGAGGAAATGATATGGAAAAATATGGAGGGCCAAAATGGTGATGCATTTTCTGTATTAGGATGGCCCCATAATAGAAACAAAAATAAGTCCTCGAGTGGGAGACCTAAATCTAGAGGGAGATCCAAATATCCAGGAAACCTATAAAGGTGTTGACTTTATGATACAAGTGTTGTCCTTAATGGCAACTCACTTAGATGAAAGATCTAAGTACTACGAGTTAACAACAAAGAATTATTGTTTAGGCCACACAGAATGAAGAAAGAAAGGTATACACAGGTTCACCTTGACCAACCCACGTATACACGCAGGTTCATTGAACAAAAGGAGCGTATATGTACACACACACTTTCACAGTATGAAAAGCACATATATCTTGGGAAAACAAGTTTTTGGGTCCAAGGTATCTAACCCAAGGTATTTGGTCCATGGTATTGGTCCGAGGTATTTGGTCCAAGGTATTGGTCCCAAGTGATTTTGATCCATGGTATTGAGAAAGACCTAAAAATATATAAGGAGGAGAAGATCATTAGGCCAAAGTAAGCAAGTAATGAATATCTGATGAAGTATGAGATCAAGCATGCAGGTTATGGGTTTGTGATGCTTTGCTTGATCTGAACTAAGAATGCACCTATATGGATGATGGATCAGGATCCTAAGGCTTGAAATGTATTATCATTATGTGGTTTATCTTGAACATTCTAGATCTAAATACTGACGCATGTTTTATTATGTAAATGTGATGATCTAGGTATGAATGAAGTCTGAAATAGTTGTGATGCTTTAAGTTAGCATTTCCAGATCTGTACGCAAGTTGGCTTTGGCAAAACAACGTATACTCACCGATTCAACATACAGAAGTAGCGTATACCTCACAAGATGGAATTTGCAGATCTGTACACTGGTTTCCCTTAGCAAAAGGGCATATACACGCTTGTTTGGCTTATGGATGTAGCGTATATCTTCTGAAATATGATCTATAAGGGTTCTATTTGATGTTGCAGTATTCAGGGTTCTGCAGTGTGTTCTGGTGACTATTTTCTAGTGACAATATTCTGCATATTCATATTGGTTGATTGTGATTAGCTTCAATGTTAATGGGTGACATCTAATGATGGATCAGGATCATAATGACTTATCATTATGTGATCTGATAATGAATGGGCTAGATCTGATCACTAACACATGTTCTATCCTCTATGTATGATTATGTTTGAAGTGTGGAAGTGCAACAAAGTGTTTGCAGATCTACACGCTGGTTTGCTTCAGGGAAGCTACGTATACACGCAGGTTGGCTTCTGCCAAAATAGCGTATACAATCTGAAGCATGGTTTTAAGATGACAACTGATTCTGAATGATAATGTAACTTAGAACTATGTATTAATCTATCTGTTGCAGTTGATTGATTAAAGTATGAATGAATGATTGATTCAGTTGTGTTAGAGGTTTAGAGGTTGTCAGTTATTGATTGAGTTTGGTTGATGCAGATTGAGTTTCAGTGATTGGTTGATGCAGATATAGTTGATGGATGTATTGAAGTGGTGATTGATTTTGAGCTTCAATGTTGTTGATGGGTCCAGTATGAAAATTGGATGAAACGTGGCCTTCAAATTATGATGTTGTGTTCCAGGAGTATCCAGTCTGAAAATTTATGAAACGAAGTCCCTGGAGGATGAGAGAAGCTTGTAGCCTTCTGTAGGTCAGTGCCTACATACTAGTAAACATATCAGCTAGTACAAGAGCTAGGGGGTTGTAGCTCCCTTCCAGTAGAAGCTGGAGAATGAGAGAAGGTTGTAGCCTTTTATAGGTAGAAGCCTGCATACTGGTATGAGTCTGCCCCAGTACAATGTTGTAAGCAATTTTTCTTAATATTAAAAGAAGACAGAGACGATAGTAGCACGTGGTTTTCACCCACATTGGGTTTCTACCTTAAATCATGGTGTTCAGTGTGTGTCTTATGTGTGATGATCTATTTTGTTTTTACTGCACCTGGTTACTGTTTATATGGTTAATGAAGTACTGATATGATGAATTAACTGAATCATAAGTTTACTCAATATACACTAGTTTCATTAAACACAGTCGCGTATACACGTGGGTTCCCTTACCTGAAGTAGCATATATGAATTTGAATATGGAAATGAAAAGTTACTAATTTGATAATACTGATTCACCCCCCCCCAGTATTATTTCCAACAATTGGTATCAGAGCAGGTCCTTCAGAAGAAGCTTGATCGCTTAAAGGAAGATCTATTATCATGAGTAATCAAGAAAGAGAGGGATCCATCAGACCACCAATATTCGATGGGAGCAATTTTGTTTACTCGAAGATAAGAAATTCAACCTATCTGCAGTCGCTTGGAACATATATTTAGGGAATCGTGGAAGGAGGATACACCTATCCATCAGCAATCCCTACAGATACAACAGGTAGAAAGAAATATGAACTCAATGCCAAAGCTGTTACTATCTTATTGGGAAGTTTGTCAAAATCAGAATTTGTCAATCATGCAGCTCAAATTAGCCAAAGAAATATGGGACAAAATCATTCTAAGCTACGAAGAAGATGATCAGGTAAAACGTGCTAAGCTTCAAACTCTCAGAATACAGTATGAAACTCTTAAGATGCATAGTAATGAAAGCATAGCTAATTTCTTCCTATGTATAGATGAGATTGTCAATTGTATGAAGAATCTGGGTGAAGAAATTAAGGAAGTTGTCTTAGTTGAGAAAGTTTTGAGATCCTTGTCTGCTAAATTTGAACCCAAAGTGTTTGCCATAGAAGAAGAGGAGGATCTATAGAATATCACTATGACACAGCTTCACGGAATCTTAATTACTTTTGAAATGAGAAAATGAGTACCATCATATATGAGAGAAGCCGCATTTAAAGTATCAACAAAGGGAAAAGAAAAACTCAGTGAATCAGGATACATTTCAGAAGAAGAATATGTGGTAAATTTTGTCAAGAATCTTCAATGGGGATCTGGAAGGTTCAAAGGTAAGCTACCATTCAAATGTTTTTCTTGTGGTAATGGAAGTTATTATGCTCATGATAATAGTAATGACTCATCCAATAATGATGAAGACAATCAAGAAATTAAACTTCGCATGGCATATGAAAAATAATGACGTAGAAAAAGAAGAAGTTACCAGATTAAAAGATTAGCTGGAGACAGTAACTAGAGTACAGGAACAACTGCAAGATGTAGTAAAAGATCATAGCATAACAATCTTGAGACTTGAATCTAAGATCCTCTCTCTAAAAGAAGATCTTGAAAAATAAAAGAAGCAGAATGAAGAAGATATTGAAGAACAAGAACATGAAGTGCTCAAATTGAGGCAACAAGTGGAAGAAGGAAGAAAATCTGAAGAAAACATAAAGAAGCAATATCTGGAAAAGGAAGAACAACATCAGGTTGAGGTAAATATCTTAAAAGGTAAATTAGAAGAAAAGGATAAACTATTATGATTTTAGGACAATACTAAGATTTTGGATGATATTCTTAGCAGTCAAAGATCCCCTGCTATCAAAACTGGTCTTGGCTTTTATGAAACTGTTGAAAGTGAATCTAGCTCACAGGGTGAGGCAAGGAACTCTACTGCAAAACCCAAAATGCTCAACAAGGAGATAAGAGGTCAACCCCAACAACAACCAAGGAAAGAAATACTTCAAAGAAAATCTTTTGCTCTTAACAGTGGAAGTGATAGACAACTATTTCCTCTGATGAATAATGTTGAATGTTATGAATGTCATAATCTTGGACATGTTGTAGCCAGATGCAGAAGTAGAATGGTTCAAGACAATCACACAGAAAGATCATCACATTCCAGGTACTTTAAGGGATATTGTTTTGCTTACAATATGTTTGGTCACAAAGCTATTGATTGCAATAAAAGGAATATGAAACATGTAAGATGTTATGCAAGTAACAAGTTTGGACATAAAGTAAAGGAATGGAGCAAAATTTAGACACCAAAGCAGAAGGAGAATACATCGTCTCAATCCCAGGTATGGAAGAAGACAGAATTAGTGTCAGAAAGATGTGGCATAACTCAGTTAGCAGACATAACAGACCTAGGGGAATCTAAAAGTGTAAACCTTCAGTATTCCAGTTTGTATATGTAGATATTATGAAGACAAGTTGCGTATATACGTGAGTTTAAGGCTGCAGAGTTGTGTATATTGGGCTCTGAAGAAAAAGTAGCAAAACAGATTCAGGAAAAGAACACTGATATGGTTCAGTCATGGTATAAGTTGGTTGGCACAGGTTCAAGGGCAGCATATGCTTCGCATAATTCATCATTGGCATTATGGTTAGAAGTATTTGGTGATAATGCTTATGTGGCTAAATGATACATCTTGCTACTTATTGTTGGTTGGTTAAGAGAACGGTATTGTAGGTTACAGGTTGCTGATGTTGATGAGAGATGCTTATGGTGCAGATCATATCGTGTATGATAGTTGCTGATAACTATCATGGTCTTGTTTAGATTGCTCGTCATTGTTATAAAAGACTCGGCATGGGCTCAGGGGGAGCATGAACGGATTGATACATCTTAGCATGTACAAAGGGGGAGCTCAATTAGAGGGGGAGCATGGACAGCATAATGTCTATCAAGGGAGAGAATATCTTGGTCCACCCTTTGCCCTTGATGTCAAAGGGGCAGAGTGACTTGGTGTGGTTGTTGCCATCAAGTCCAAAGGGGGATATTGCTGGCATTATGATACAGGTTTTGTCCTTGATGGAAACTCACTTAGATGAAAGATCTAAGTGCTACAGGTTAACAACAAATAATTATTGTTCAGGCCACACAGAATGAAGAAAGAAAGGTATACACAGGTTCACCTTAACCAACTCGCATATACACGCAGGTTCATTGAAAAAAAAGAGCGTATATGTACACACACACTTTCACAGTATGAAAAGCGCGTATATCTTGGGAAAACAAGTTTTTGGGTCTAAGGTATTTCTTTGTTCCAAGGTATCTAACCCAAAGTATTTGGTTCTTGGTATTGGTCTGAGGTATTTGGTCCAAGGTATTGGTCCCAAGTGGTTTTGATCCATGGTATTGAGAAAGGCCTAAAACTATATAAGCATGAGAAGATCATTAGGACAAAGTAAGCAAGTAATGAATATCTGATGAAGTATGAGATCAAGCATGTAGGTTATGGGTTTGTGATGCTTTGCTTGATCTGAACTAAGGATGCACCTATATGGATGATGGATCGAGATCCTAAGGCTTGAAATGTATTATCATTATGTGGTTTGATCTTGAACATTCTAGATTTGAATATTGACGCATGTTTTATTATGTAAATGTGATGATCTAGGTATGAATGAAGTCTGAAATAGTTGTGATGCTTTAAGTTAGCATTTCCAGATCTTTACGCAAGTTGGCTTTGGCAAAACAACGTATACACGCCGATTCATCATATAGAAGTAGCGTATACCTCACAGGATGGAATTTGCAGATCTGGATGCTGGTTTCCCTTAGTAAAAGGGCATATACACGCTGGTTCAACTTATAGATGTAGCGTATATCTTCTGAAGGATGATATATAAGGGTTCTGTTTGATGTTGCAGTATTCAGGGTTCTGTAGTGTGTTCTAGTGACTGTTTTCTGGTGACAATATTTTGCATATTCATATTGATTGATTGTGATTAGCTTCAATGTTAATGGATGAAATGTAATGATGGATCAGGATCATAATGACTTATCATTATGTGATCTAATAATGAATGGGCTAGATCTGATCACTAACACATGTTCTATCCTCTATGTATGATTATCCCTCAAGTCTGGAAGTGCAACAAAGTGTTTGCAGATCTACACGCTGGTTTGCTTCAAGGAAGCTACATATGCATGCAGGTTGGCTTCTGCCAAATAGCGTATACAATCTGAAGCATGGTTTTAAGATGACAACTGATTCTGAATGATAATGTGACTCAGAACTATGTACTGATCTATCTGTTGTAGTTGATTGATTAAAGTATGAATGAATGATTGATTCAATTGTGTCAGAGGTTTAGAAGTAGTCAATTATTGATTAAGTTTGGTTGATTCAGATTGATTTTCAGTGATTGGTTGATGTAGATATAGTTGATGGATGTATTGAAGTGGTGATTGATTTTGAGCTTCAATGTTGTTGATGGGTCCAGTATGAAAATTGGATGAAACATAGCCTTCAGATTATGATGTTGTGTTCCAGGAGTATCCAGTCTGAAAATTTATGCAACGAGGTCCCTGGAGGATGAGAGAAGCTTGTAGCCTTTTGTAGGTCAGTGCCTACGTACTAGTAAACATATCGACTAGTACAAGAGCTAGGGGGTTATAGCTCCCTTCCAGTAGAAGCTGGAGAACGAGAGAAGGTTGTAGCCTTCTGTAGGTAGAAGCCTACGTACTGGTACGAGTCTGCACCTGTACAATGTTGTAAACAATTTTTCTTAATATTAAAAGAAGACAGAGACGACAACAGCAAGTGGTTTTCACCCACATTGGGTTTCCACCTTAAATCATGGTGTTCATATGTGTGTCTTATGTGTGATGATCTGTTCTATTTTTACTGCACCTGGTTACTGTTTATATGGTTAATGAAGTACCGATATGATGAATTAACTGAATCATAAGTTTACTAAATATACGCTAGTTGCATTAAACATAGTCACGTATACACACGGGTTCCCTTAAATGAAGTAGCGTATATGGATTTGAATATGGAAATGAAAGTTACTACTTTGATAATATCGATTCACCCCCAGTCTCAATATTATTTCCAACAAAAGGTGTACTGGAAATGCGGAAATGAAGGGCACTTCAAAAATGACTATAGATGTAAATCTCCTGCGAAAGGAAAGAGATATGATGGATCTCATTCCACAGAGGCAAAAACCACCTCAGATGAATGTGGGGATGTGTACTTGGACTCTTGTTCAAGTACACATGTAGATCATGAGGCATGGTTAATTAAATTAGGTGCATCCTTTCACATCATTCCCCATAGGGACTACTTCTATGAGTATGAGAAATATGATGGTGGTGATGTCTTCTTAGGGGATGATAAGAAGGCTAGAATCGTCGAATGCAAAAAAGTCAAGCTAAAGTTATAAGGTGGAAGGATTAGAACACTTACAGGTGTTCGACATATTCCTACATTGGCCAAAAATTTGATTTCTATAAGAAAGATGGATGATGCAAGTGTAAAAACATTGTTTGAGAAAGATACCTACAATATGGTTAAGGGAGAACTGGTGTTGACGCGGGGATTTTGGGCTGGAACTCTATAGAATCTTTTAGGTAGTACTATTATTGATGGGTGCAACAATTCTGTGGTTCCTAAAATTGGAGTAGAAAATCTAGTGGTATTTGGAGAAAATAACATGCTATGGCATCAAAGGCTTGGACATATTGGAGAGAAGGGACTTCAAATACTTCATGGTACTGGTATGGTAGAAGGTATGTCTAATTTCTCTCTATATTTTGATTTCTGTGAACATTGTGTATATGGGAAGTAGAATGGGGTGAATTTCCCCTTTGGTGCTAAGAGGGTGAAAAGGATATTAGAGCTTGCGCATAGTGATGTGCTTTGACCCGTGTCGGTTACATCACTTGGTAAGTCTATGTACTGTATATAATTTATAGATGACTTCTCAACGAATAGATTGATATATTTCCTCAGGAAGAAATCTGAAGTCTTTGACAAGTTTAAAGAATTTAAGGCTCTAGTGGAAAACCAGATAGAGAGGAAGATAAAGGTGTTGAGGACAAATAATGGTGGAGATTTGGAATTTGAAGAGTTTTGTAAGAAGTGTGGTATAACACAACATAAGACTACTCCATACACACCTAAGAAAAATAGAGTTGTAGAAAGAATGAACATGACGTTGATGGGAATGACAAGAAGCATGCTCAGTGGTGTCGAGTTAGGACAAGAATTTTGAGCAGAGGCGAAGGAGACTGCACGTTACCTGGTTAATATATCACCTTTGTCAACGTTGGAGGATAAGACTCTACATGAGGTATGGACTGGTAAGAAACCCTGTCTTTCACATATGAGGGTATTTGGCTGTGATGCGTATGTACATGTTTTAGAGGAGAAAAGAACCAAGTTGGATAGTAAATCTTGAAGGTGCATCTTTATTGGGTATAAGGATGGTTTAAAAGGTTATAAGATTTGGAACCCATAAACAAGGAAGGTTGTGTACACCCAAGATGTGGTATTTAGAGATGTGAAAAATGGTATTAAACATGAAGCCCTACCAAAGGAACTTGAGAAGATAGATTTTGACCTAAAGGAGGAAGAATCAAACTCTACAACAGAACGAGAATCAGAAATGAAGAGCCACAAACTCCAGTTGTGAGAATATCAGTTTGAGAAAGAAGGAAACCATAAAGGTTTAGTCCATATATTTTTTTTCAAAACTTTCTTTATCTATTACTGATGATGATCCTAGAACTATTAGGGAGGCGGTAGATTTAGAGGATGGAAACTCTGGAAAGAGGCCATGGTTGATGAAATGACATCTTTGGAAAAAAATGAGGCTTGGGATCTGGTGGAGTTGCCAGCTGGAAGGAAACCCATTGGAAGAAAATGGGTGTTTAAGAAGAAGATGAATGCATAAGGCAAGGTGGATAAATATGGAGCTTGGTTGGTAGCAAAAGGTTATTCCCAGGTGCCGAGAATTGATTTTGGTGATATTTTTTCTCCTGTTTCCAAGGTAGCTTCTATTAGATTGCTTTTATCTTTTGCTGCTTCTTTTGATTTTGAGATAGAATAAATGGATGTGAAGACAACATTTCTTCATGGGGGTTTGGAATAAGAGATCTACATGAATCAACCTAAAGGATTTGTGGTGAAGGGTAAGAAATAATTGGTATGTAGGTTAACAAAGTCTGTATGGGTTAAAATAGTCACAAAGGATTTGGTATAAGAAATTTGATACATATATATGAGGACTTGGATTCACTAGAAGAAAAACAGATCATTGTGTGTATTTTAAATTAATTGGTGATCATGTTATATATTTGGTCTTGTATGTGGATGATATGTTGTTGATTGAAAATAATAAAGAAATTATTCAGGATTTGAAGACCCAATTATCCTCCAAATTTGACATGAAGGATCTTGGTGCTGCAAACTATATTTTGGGCATGAAAATTAAATGAGATCGAGCAAAGAGGAAGCTCTGGTTCAACTAGAGGAAGTATGTCGAGAAATTATTTCTGATTTAATATGTAGGATAGTAAACCGGTGAAGGTTCCTATTCTTGTAGGTGTAAAGTTAACTGCTGAACAATGCCCCAAGACACAAGAAGAGGAAGAGGACATGTCCTGTGTTCCATATGCAAGTGTAGTTGGTAGCCTGATGTATGCAATGGTGTGTACTAGACCAAACATTGCACATGCAGTGGGAGTATTGAGCAGGTTTATGTCAAAACCAGGGAAGGAGCATTTCACAACATTGAAGTGGGTTTTCAAGTATTTGCATGGCACTAGTGATTATGGGTTGTGCTACGAAGGAAAACTAATATTGGACAGAGTTTTGGACATCCATGGATTTGTTGATGCAGACGAGGCTAGAGATCTGGAACAGAGAAGATTTACAAGTGGGTATGTGTTTAACCTATTTGGAGGTGTCGTCAGTTGGATGAGCAAGAGACAGTCTGTAGTGACACTTTCAAGTACAAAGGAATAATACATTACAACCATTGATGAAAGCAAGGAAGCGGTTTGGTTGTAGAGATTGTGTTCAAGTATGGGGTTAGTACAACGTGCTATAAGGATAGACTGTGACAACCAAAGTTCAGTTTTCTTGGCAAAGAACCTTGCTTATCCTTCAAAAACAAAGCACATTTTATGTTCAGTATCACTTTGTGAGGGATATGGTTGAGGACAAAAATGTGTTGCTGGTAAAGGTGGACACTTTGAAGAATTTTGTAGATTCATTAACGCAGTCTATGAGCACTGAGAAGTTTTCTTGGTGTAAAGAAACAATGCGTGTTGCAAGGTTGGACCAATGATTAAGCTCTTCTATGACCCCCTGTGTGGAAAATAAAACAATAAGGGGGAGAATTTTGGGTGTGTGTTATATTCTTTGCATGACTAGTTGCATGCACGGGGGGAACAACCCCCCTATCAAGGGGTTTAAGAGGGGTAGTAGCCCCCTTGTACAGGGTTTCGGGTAGTACCCCGATTTTTTTTTTGAACCCTTAGGTGGGTGAACCTACCTATGTTTTTTTTTTTTTTTTTTTTTTAGGGTAAATTTTCAACAATTTTAATAATGACATTAAGATACCCACTAGGCCATTCCGGGGTCAATATTTTTTTTTTTTTTTTTTTTTTTTTTTTTTTTTTTTTTTTTTTATTATTAATTTTTTTTTATTTACATTTTTTTTGTAACTTAAAAAAAAATTGTTTATGATATTTTTCTTAATTTTTAATGTTTTTCCCTAAATTATTTGTTTTTTGTTTAATTTTATTATTTTACAAGTTTTATTATTTTTTGTTTTACATTTTATTGGTTTTTCTCTTTATATATTTTTTATATTTGATTTTTTTTGTCATGTTTTTTTTATGATGATGATAATGATGATTAAATTCCACTAAGACCAATGCGATCTATCAGACCCCAAGAAAAGAAAAAAATCTAATTGTGATCCTTCAAAATCTTGTTTCTGTGATAAAAAATAAGAGAAAGAAGTGCTCCAAGATCACTATAGTTGGGATGGCTTAATAAGTCAAGAAGATTGGAAGCGTGGAAGATGTTAGTGAAAGGAGAACGGATGTGAGTAAGAGCCGGGTAGTCTAAAATGATGTATTTTTCATCTTCCACCTTCTAAGTATCGCAAATCTGACAGATTCTATCATCCCAGGGAGTCTTGGGAGTAGACCACTGCCCGGTTTCACTCCGAAGCTCATGAGAATTAGTTTTTATTACCATCATGAAAATCACCAACATTTAAAAAAAAATATCCATACTTAATATATTAGAAAATTTGAAGTGTAAAAAATAAGCCCTCTAAACTTTTTAAAATCAGGATGAAAATCACTAACATCTAAAAACAAATGTTCATACTTGACACATAAAAAAATTTAAAGTGTCAAAAATAAGCCCTCTAAAAAAATGTGTTGATTTTGCATCAACACTTTTCAAAATAAACAGGAAAATCACTAACATTTTAAAAAAATGTTCATACATGATACATAAGAAAATTTAAAGTGTCAAAAATATGCTCCAAAAAAAGGTGTATTATGAGTAACCACTTTTCAAAATAGGGTGATTCTTTTTGGTACCTCAAGAAAACAAGTAATCATTAATTTTCTCGTTTGATTGGTAACTATGTTGGAAAGGAATATAATGAAAAATCAATCTGGTAGTCCCAATTTTGGGATCCATGGGAAAATATCTGTGCATATATGTTTTATGTTTTATGTTCTCGCCATTGTTTATTTTCTGTTTTTAGAATTCGTATGCAGGTAATTTCTGTACAGGGTTAAAACCTATAGATGGTACATAAACTCTTGAATTATGGATTAGTAGGCTATGCAAGAGAGAGTAGCTTCTTTTCTGTGAGTAGATCTGATAACTAGATGGATGATTGCAAGATAATGTAGTTTCCTTTCTACAAGTAGTTTAGCTCTTGCCTTTTCATGAATTGTTTCAATAGCATTTTCAAGTTGAATTTAATAGAATATTCCTTTTCATAGTTAGATATAGCTTCTAAATTGCATCTTCATTAGATAGCTTTCATTATAATTTAGTAGGTGGAATGGTCTTGGAGCATTATTCATCAAATATCCTAGTTGAGGGTGGCATGAGTAGAATCCTATCTACTGTGCATATAACACTTTCACCTCAAAGTTTGTACGAACCCTAGGTTGATAAATAGAGTTGAGGAGCCCTTGGGAGTTAAAAAACTCTTAGTGCAATACCAAGGCTCACCACTTTTTGGCATTGTTGTTGGGGAGGTGTCTAGGTAGATGTTGTTTCTTCTTAAGCATTGTATTCTATTTTGCATACATTTTTGAAGAAGTAACATAAAAGAAAAAGATAAAATTTTTCTTTCATGCCTCGTAGGAGTAGAGATACTCAAGGAATATTCTTACCAACCCCCCATTTGATCACGTGGTGCAATAAGATCTGCACCACCATCCACTTTTGCAGGTAGAAGAAGAAGAGGTGGTAGAAAAGGTAGAAGAAATGGATGGAAATGATGATAGTGAATAAGATCCTCTTGGATTTCCCATTTAATATACCGATGTCAGTGTACATATGAATAAAATACCTTCATATTTCCTTCCCAACTTCCATGGTATGAGGTCAGAGGATCCGAAAACTTTTCTTTTTGAATTTGAAATCCTTTGTAGATATTATGGTTACCTAGTAAACACTCAAAAGTTGAGATTCTTTCTAGTAACATTAAAGGATAGAACTCTTAAACGGTTCATGAGTTTAGGGACTAATTCAATAAGATCATGGAATGATCTGCAAAATATATTTCTAGAAAAATATAAAGATCATGATCTTAAAGAAGAAATCTTTAGAATGAATAAAAAATAAGATGAGATCCTTGAGGATCTAATATAGAGGTTCGTGTATAATGTTAAGAGGGAAAAAATACTTTATTTAGGATTTGACACACTAAAAAACCTCTTACTTAGAACAATTATGGATGAGTGGATTATTGAACATCATTACCAAGGTTGAAGAGAGTTTACCAAGAGGGCAATGGAGAAAGTCAATCACCAAAACATCTATGTTATGTAGCTCCAAGAAGACTATGGCATCCTAGTCAACCTAGTGTGATGAAAGAGGCTAATTCACAATTTCAAGGTTATGCACATCCATCTCAAAGTAATTGAAGCACACCCTTTCCTTGGCAACCTTGGCCATCTCAACCCCAAAACTAATCTTGTAACAAGGTTGGCAAAAACCTTATGGGAGAAATCCAAAATATCCTCAATATCCTCCATACCCAACTCCATGTTATCCCTACCATCCACCTCCACCACAACCACAACCTCAACCAAATCCATCTCAAAGGTCCACTCCCACTCAACTACCTGTCCCACCATTTCGAAACCCACACATGGAAGTATCCCAACCCACTTACAATGCTGAGGTACAAAACTTCCTAACACCTCCTCTTGATCTCAATGGTATTCATCTTAGCTCAAGAAGAGTATTGCAAAAAATATATTCTCTTGATGTCATGGAAGGAAAATGTTTAGAAAAAGAAGATTTAAATGAGAAGACCAAATAATCATGGGCCACGCTTGATGAAGATAACACACAAAAATCAAAGATCAAGAAATTTCCCCCATGTTTACAGTCAGTTCCTCCATGTGTTCAAGAGAATAATATGAAAAATAAGAAGATTTGAATGTCATGGTAGAAGAAGACATGAAGAATGATCTAGATGAGCAAGCAAACCAAGGGCATAAAAGTCATATTGAGGTTTGGTTCTAGAAAATCAACAAGATGGAGCATCACTCTCTTCTTCAATAATTTATTTATTTATTTATTTTTATTTTTTTTTTTCTGAGTAAAGACTAAATCTATTAAAAAAGGAAAAAATATAGTACAATCAGGCCTGGAAGCAGGCAGAGCAGAGAAGTAGGGGAACTGGAGGTGAAGGAAACTCAACCTTGTTCCAAAGAGATAGACAAGGAAATGACCAAAGAGAGCATAGGACTACATCTGAAAAGACTGAGCAGAGAAGCTACCCCGAAGGGTTATTATCTACAACACGTCATTTTTTGCCTTTTTTCTTACTAACTTTTGTCCACCCAGTGGAGCTTGGCTGACTTGTAACTAGTTGTAGATGATTATGATCTGACGGCTGAGCCTCCTTCTCAGAGTCTGAGGACGAAGAAAAATGAGCGCGCTTCTTGGAAATCTGAGGGTTAGAGGGAGCCTCTGGAACAGCTGAGGGGGGGTCCCCCGGAATTTCCTCATTCTGCATATCAGCTTCAACTTCCTCATCAACCTACACATTTGCCTCAGATTCCTCCTCCTCTGAGCTCGAGAAGTCTAAGTTGCCCAGCAGATGAGGAGGCTCAAAAGGATTCCATCTTTTGGATTTGGGCTTACGGTTCAGATTCTTCTTTTTATCTTTTAACTGCGAACATGTACTCTGAAGGTGCCCTGTTTGATGAAAGTGGCGACAGCGGAAGGCTGTGTTCTCGTAATTAAGTGACTGAGTCCAGTGGAAATCTCCAAACTTGAGGTTAATCTGATCCGGCAGTCCTTTGCTGATGTCTATTTCTGCACATAGTCTGCCGTAAGTATAGAGACCATTTTCCCTTCTTGAGGTATCTGTAGCCAGGTATTTTCCTAAAGTATTCCCAATGGCTAAGAAGACAGAGAAATCCCAAAAATGAGCCGGAAGATTTGGGAGCCTAACCCAGATGGGAATCTTGGAGATCACTACTGAAGAAGGGTCGAAATTAGGAAACTAGGGGGTAAGAAAAAGCCCAGCCGTACCCCAAAACCAAGGGCCTCTCGTTAAGGATTTCTGGTAGTCTTCATTTGAGTCAAAAACCACCAGGAAGAAGCCTTTTGAACATAGGAAAATTTTACATTTTTTAGTCTAGAAGGAATGGACCCATTGATAAAGATCTGCTGTACGAGGCCATAGCCCGTTAAATCTGCATATGAGTCCTGATTCTGCAAAAGTCTGATAGCGGTTCTCAACCCCAGGATTAGAGAGGCTAATGGAGGGTATCTCCTCTGATTTGTCAACTAGAAACGACTTTGGAGCGCCATTTGGCTGGGCTGTCTTGGAAGAAGCTTGAGGTTGGGCAGTGTTTTTGCGTGCTGCATCTTTGTGGGAGAAAAATGGGGCTGTGGAGGTTTGCCCGAAGGAACCACCTCTTAAATGAGACGAAACCCCAATAGAGGCATCCTTTTGAATGCTGTAGAAGGAAAGAGATAGGGGCTGCATAAGTTGCTTACCCTGATATAGTAGTCTGAGGCAAGAGGAGGGAATCCCCAGCCTGCATTCAAGTTTTTGCAGAAGATCCTGCACAAGATCTGCTGCATGCACCCATAACATTGTCGTTTTGCCTAAAAAATTGACTTGGATCTAAAATGCAGAGGATTCTTTAGGCAGATGTGGCGGGTGCGAGAGAGAGAGCTACCTCAGAGATGAGCTCGTTTGACCCTGCCGCCTGAAGATAGATTGCCCATAGATCTGGGTTTTTTTTTGAGGCTCCAAGATATGTTGGGCTTCTGATATGATGATTTGATTGTATATCTGCGAAACTGACGGCCAGCCATCCCCGTTCAGGTCGCCCTGTTCAGAACTGAACCTTGACCCTGCAAACACGGCTTGGGATAAATTAGATGAAAAAGAAGCAAGAGGGTAGAACGCTGTTGACCTTTCCGCCTTATCTGTATCTCGACGTCGGATCTTGGGGTTTCCATGAATGCGGATCTGTAAAAACCGCAGATCCGTGACCCCATTGAGCAGATCTGTAACCTCTAGTCGCTCTGCTTGGATAACGCTTATCACTTTCAACACAAAATGGTCCTCTACTCTTGCATATTCAATGATTCGAGCGCTGGGATGGAGTGTGAGGCCTCCAATATCTTCTGCGTTAAAGCTGATTGCGTCTGCCTTCTGCTCGACTCCGAGCTTCGCTGGCGAGGAGACCATTAAATGGCTGAAATCTTCAAGTCCCGTAGTAGGCAATGAACCTTTAAGAAAGGCCCATGACTTGGGTTCTGAGAGAAGAGCTGGGAGCCAAGGATCGGACCAGGAGAATGGCTCGTTTGTGGCGGAGAGCTCGATCTGCGCGGCGGCGGGTAGCAGAGTTTCAGAAGCGGCAGAAACCCTCGACGCCATCGCAATCTTTTCACTCTCTTCTTCAATATTACTTGATATCGTCAAAGTCAAAGAATTTTGTCTCTAAAATTTAGGTACATGTCAAAGCATATATTTCGAGCCTACACATGATTTTATTTGTCGTGTTGATGTGCAAATGGCTCCATTTGAAGTATTCTTATACTTGAAAGAGATTTTGTTTTTCAAGTAGAGTAGGTTAGAAAAAGAAATAAGAAAATGAAAAAATAAGAGGAAAAATAAAATCTCAAGTGAAAAACTCCTTTGAAGTGCTTGAGATTGACTCATTGATTGAAAACCTCCATGAGGCGGTCAATGGGCTGGAAAAAGAGAAAAAAGAGAAAAAGGAAAGATCCTAGGTGAAAACCTCCTTTGAGGTGCCTAGGTAGACCTTCTAGCTGGAAACCTAATTAAGGTAGCTAGTAGGCCTAAAAGGGAAAAAATGAAAAGAGTGAAAAATCATTTGCTCCATGTATCGCTCTCTGATGAATGCAGGTGCAATACAACCTTTGCAAGAAACAAAAAAAAGTTAGCAACAAAAGAAAAAGTTGGTCCAAAATCTAGTCAAAGGAAGTCAAATTTGGGCTTTCTCTTGCTTTTCTTAGATGCTCCAGCATGACCAAGACCATGTCAATCCATCACCCTCATCCATTTCCAACACCCACCCATGATTCCCAATCCTTTCTCATGCATTTTCCTCGCTATCCTAAAATGTTACATCGGGGATTTGTTTTGCTACAAAAGGCCAAAATACACAGAGAAGAAAATTATTTTCATCATATCTTGAAAACTGTGCATCCATTGGCCAAGCTATTTCATGGGGAGATGCAGATGGATTATTGTAGCATGATCAAGAAGTTTCAGAAAATTCCAGTGCACACTTTTTGAGAAATCGACCTCCATCACCTACAACCAATTTTAATTTTTCTCCACATTCATGTATCGATTGGTCAAGATGTTTTACGGGGAGGTGCATAAGGATGATGGTAACATGCTCAAAACATTTTAGGTCAATATAGTCTACCATCTGAGAGATATGGATAAAACAATTCTTCTACAGGACACTATCCTCAAATGCTACAAGAGTAGCCTAAAATGCTATAGGAGGAGCCCAAAATCCTATAGGAGGCAAATCTAATTGGAAGAAGGGGTAAAAAGGTCATTTATTCTTTATGGAAGCTTGATATATGTTCCCCCATTATTTTCCACCATCCATACGTCACCCATACATATCACTTCACAAAAAGATTCACTCAAATTCTCTACTTTGTCCTAACTTTTAAAAATATATATAAAAGCACAGAAGTCATCATCTTCATTTCTACAAGTCTACACTGCTTCCTCATGACCCTAGTATTGTCCTAAGGAATTTTTACAATTTCTCTCATCACCCCCATGCAGATTGAAGACCCCAAAGGAAAAGGAAAGGACTACTACATGAAGCAAACCTCCTCCTGTAGCAAGATGTGCAATTACCACAAAGAGCATTGTTATTGTTTTATTTATCATCAGAGGGGATGATGGAACCTTATGAGACAAATTTGAAGAAGTCGTATCACTCCCAGGGAGACTTTCCATTAGAAACAACAACTTTGACATCAATGAGGCATCTGCACACACAACAAACACAATAGTCAAGTATCATGAAGAGAAACAAAGAAATGCATAGGAAATAAGCCATCAAGTCAACTCCCTTGATGCAAATGATATGGTACAACTCCAGCATGAAAATCCCTGTAGCAATTTGATCATGAGGTAGGCACAGGTATGACAAACTCTTACCTCCTCCCTCTATGTAAATAACTAAAATGCATTAATGCCGAGAAGGGATGTTTTAGTAAGCTGGAGGTGGCCAGGTCACTTGGCCACCCTTGGCTTGTGACCTAAAAGTGATGGTAAGAACTCATGAAACATGGAGATGTCACATCGATTGAGTTGGGATAAAAAATAGTGGGTGGTGATTATGAGGGAAGGAGAGATGATTACTCAGATTGGGGACAACGGTCCAAAAGAGGAAACCCTGTGTGATTTCCAGGTGACCACAATGCTCCAAGACTCAACTAAAAAATAACATGTTATGTACTTGGGCTCGATTTATTTTTCATATTCACTCATTTCAAATATAGTTAGAGAGAGGACAAGCTTGGTGTGCCACCGAGGAGCTTTGAACCCTATTCTGAAATTTCTATAGGAAGGAGCTACAGGCAAGCCTGTAATTGCTACAGGAGGGTCGAGAAACTGCTATAGGAAGATTGAGTGGGTGAAAAAGAGCCACAAATATTTGAATTGATTTCAAAATTACCATCTTCATCCTAGAGTACTTGACAAGAAGTAAAAATCACCATCTCCCTCATCCATTCATCAAATTGCATGCAAATTCTACTCAAATTCTACAGAAAGTGGAAATATAATTGTGCAATTAAAAGGTATTTTTGAGTAGTATAGTGATTAAAACATAGGCAATTATTATTGACAAGGGGTTTTTGACTCAATGTTGCCACTAAATTAAACACTGAAGCTATAGAAGAAGCATCTCTCCCTCACTTAATTAAGGACATAAAAAAGAGATGGGGGGAGGATTTAACATGAGGGAGCCCTCAAATACCAAGAGAATCCACCTACACATTCATGTGGTAGACATTTTTATAAGACATCAATGGATAAGATTCTTCAAGTTGCTGAAGGGGTATGATGATGACCTTACCCTTAAATTTTCCATGGCTCTGAATTCCTAAACAGAGGATAATGCCACCATTGTTGTGAGGGGGTTAGATATCTCTCTCAGCCCTAAAATAATTAGTAGAGTAACAACCCTACCTCTAGGGATCAAGTGGAGCAGAGAAGATAAAGCCACCAGTGTCACTACTAAAAATAATTTCTTCATTGCCAAAGAAAAGCCTATTGAGGACAAGAATGGAGTTAGCAGAGAAATCCTACCTTATCCTTGGGATGAGGTGGCTTGCCATATCTGAATGCATATCCTGTTAGGGAAGAATAAGTGTGGTATATGCTTACCACTTTAGATTACTTCATGAACTCAGATTCAAGGCAAAATTTCCTCTTTCTCAAAGACTTAGTGTGCCATACTTCCTCCTGCAGTCCATCAGGGAAATGAGTCAAAAAGTAAGAAATGGAAAAACAAACACCTAGCCCACCATGGCTTCATAAAAATGATAGTGATGAATTCCTTGAAAAATTTTAGAATCCTTGTCCCGTGGTCCATATTCATAGACATGGATAGAGGAAATTTCATATGGATGCAAAACATCACCCCTAGGGAGACACCTACCTCTAGCATTGGAGGTAGAGAGGAAAAAATAGAAGAGGAGGAAGACACAAAAATAGAGGAGGAGGAATAATAAAGAACAAAAAAGGAAGAAGAGATGAAAACAAAGGAAGGAGAGGAGGGGGAAAAACAAGAAAAGGAAACATTAAGTCCTCAGAGGACTACTGAGCCCAGAGAAACATAGATATCCCCACAACAAACAAGCTTGTCTCCAGGAAACATTGAACATGAGGTAGCTGCAACTTAGTTGCCTTAGGCACCCTAGTCAAACCTAAAATAAAGAGACAAAGGAAATTCCGCCTATATTTTAATACCAAGAAAAGCACCAGGATCAAGAAAGGGAGGCCATAAACTCCCACAAATGTCCCCCTCACAATTGAGGAGTCCCCAAGCAAGGAAAAGGAGGCAGGACCAACTAAAGGACAAATTGGAGATGTCACCTTTCCAAAAACCAAAACAAAGAATCCTATTGCATATGTGAGGAGGCCTACCACTAGATCAACCTCCTTTAAACAACCCAAGACACCAACAACCCTCCAACAAGAGGAAAACAAGAAGCTACATGAGGGACAAAGTATGATACAAGAGGAGTAGAATGTGCTGCTAGAGGGGCAGAATGTGCTACTAGAACGAAAGAATGTGCCATAAAACCTATAGGAGGTAGAAAAATCCCCAAGAACATGTGATAAGTACTTCCTAGAGCTCCAAGAGCCTGGTCCACAACCTAGTCGGGGGTCTTATTACAAATTCATTGAAGTAGGAAGATTCATTTCTGAGAAATTCACAATTCCACTTCTTTATGAGTTGAAAATAGAAAGAGGGTACACCCACACATGGATGTAGATTTCCAAATCAAATAATGTGGGAGAAGTGGTATTAATGGAAGAAAAATTCATTGATATAGGAAAAGAGCTAGCTGCTTTGAGGCTCAGGGAGTCCATCATGAAAGAACAATTACAAGTAGAAAACATGAGGTTGAAGGATGAACTATAAGAGAAGGAAATCCAACTTTCCACTATGGAAAGCCTTTGTATGGAGGCCATGCAATGTAGTCAACCTTCAAATTCTTATGATTTGTTTCTCAAAGAGCAATGGTTACAATTCCAAATCAGAACTTTAGCTTAGTATGATTCTCTGCCATTTCAGGACTATAGAAAGTTTATTGAGTTTTTTGAGAAAGTTAGTATAGTGGAGAGGGAAAAAATGGCTGACATTTACATGCATAATCTCATATTGACAAATATGAACCACTGGGATCCCAATTCTAGACTAGGGGACATGCATTTGATGGCTGTGGCATCCTAGTTGGAAGATGAAGAAACAAGGGCCGAGGAGATGAAGGGACTAATGGAAAAATAGGAGAAGGAACCTCTATATATTAGGGAAAAGCTAATGGGACCTAGGGACATCATTAGAAATCATAACCTCATCTCCAATGATGATGTGTTGGCACCAAAGTATATCGTAACTCAAGAGAAAGCCATTTCTCATTTTGAATATACCTTTAGGTTGCTAGGAAGAAATAGTCTGCAAGCTTTCCAAAGGAGATGGCATGATTTACCACTCAACTTGAAAATTAGAGAATACCACTATCCTGAAAGGTTGAAGAATGCCCTAGAGGAAACAACATTATACAAAATATCCATGCAGAGAATAAAGATCTAATGGATAGGGCTAAAACTCGGTCCACCTTTGCTACTAGGACTACATGAAGGGAGAGACCAATCATAAGAGCAACAAAAGTGGATTGGGGAAGAGAAAAATCTAAGATTACACCCACTAAGAAGGCACTCCATTTGAGGTTCCTTGGGATGTCAGGGAGGCCACCAGGGCCATGAGAGAGATGAACATGGATGATTGAGTTTCTAAGAGGATAAGCAACAATTTTAGTTGGGGGTAATGATGAGGCTCATTAATAGGTACATTATAAAGGGTCATAATGCCATCCTCCATCTTTAGAACTATCTCTTTCTCACATTTATTTACATTTTTTGTTATATTATTCTTAGTGAGAAGGATAAAATATGTTTTTCATGTCATGTAGCCTAATATGGTTTAATTACGGGAAATGGAGAAACTTTTGAGATGATTTCTATGTAGGTGCTCAATGTAGAAAGAAACAAAAAAATCTAGGGGGTTGTCCACTTCCTTAACTCCCTCAATCAGCCCAATATCACAACACACACACTCTCTCTCATTAGCTGAAGGTCATTGGCAACTAATCAAGTGAAAGTAATAAGGAACATGATCCACCATTCTCGAGTTGTAGGAAACAAATATTCCTATTTTCTAGGGAGTTTCTAGTAGCTACCCTCTTGTATAAATAAACATCTAGATCTCATTAGGACTTGAGTTTTGTTTTCAGATAGGTAGCTATGGATCTTAGGAACTTGGCACTGCTATTTTGATTGTTATTTGATGTATTATACATTGATTCAATGATAATAAGAAGTTGCTTGTTAATTCATCATTGAGTTAGTTTCGGAGGGCTGAGGATTTTGGGTTTGGGTCCAAGCTAGTGGCCTAGGTCCCTCTTGTGTACTTGTATCTCTTTTAGTTTCAGAGTATTTCTTATTTTCTTGCATTTCGGTAGAGAATAGTCCATCAAAATTTGTGATTAAAACCTCTACCTCATCTCTCTCATGGGAGCATGAATAGAAGGATTTATAACCACAACCCAAAAGAATTATGTTTATGATTCCTTAGAAGAATATTTGTGTTATTCATATTATTTTTCATGTGCTTGCTGTACCTTAGGAGTTGGTTTATGGATTAGATAAGAGTTCTGGCATAGATTGGATAACATTTAAATTCAACTAATCTTTTCCACTACTAGTTGGTTCATCTTTTCAATAAAAAATGGATGTATGCATGTAATGAATGCATGGCTATTTGAATATGTAGACAAGGGAACCTTCACCACCTCCATCTTGGACTCCCTCACCTTCTCTTGTGAACGCCAAATTCTATTTCATGAGATCATTTTCCAAGGGCCATCTCTAGCATCCCTTCTAGTGAAAAGTATACCTTCAAAAGGCTCTGAGCTTGGCTATGGGATTTTGCTACCCTTCACTCATTTACGTAAACCTTCGTCCACCTTTCCATACCATTAAACCATCATTTTCACCTCTTAAACCTTCTCGAAAGCCCTCCTGTAGCATTACAGGTCCTCCTATAACAATATAAGGCTCCTATAGCAGCCACCTATAGCACACCTGTAGGGTCTCTTTCTTCCACCAGTTTTGATCCTTACTCTAACTTGGACCTAGTTTAGAAGGTTTTTTTTACCCCCGATTGTGATTTCATGATCAGGGGAAGCTCCTAGGCCACTCCAAACCCTCCTTTTCCTTCACTGTAGAAATAAAATAGTGTTAGTTTCCTTATCACATATTTTTCACAAATAGAACATTGATTTACATGCAAGTGTGAGCTAGTTATATGGTACATAGAATATTTAATTATGGATTGGTAGGTTATATAAGAGAGAGTAGATTATTTTGTGCAAGTAGATCTAATAACTAGATGGATGATTGCAAGATAATGTAGTTTCCTTTCTGCAAGTATTTTAGCTCTATCCTTTTGATGAGTTGTTTCAATGGCATTGGCAAGTTGAAGTTAATATAATTTTCCTTTTCATAGTTAGAGGTAGCTTCTAAATTGTATCTTCATAGGCTAGATTTCATTCTAATTCAATAGAAGGAATGGTCTTGGAGCACTATTGATTAGATGTCCTAGTTGAGGGTGGCATGAGTAGAATCCCATATACTGTGTATATAGCACTGTCACCTCAAAGTTTGTACAAACCCTAGGTTTATACATAGAGTTGAGGAGCCCTTGGGAGTTGCAGCACTCTTGGTGCAATACCAAGGCTCACTAGTAGGCTATAAATGTTGGTCCAATAATCTATTTAAATTGGTTCATTGAGGCTAAATATCTTCTACTATAATACTTTTTAATATTTTTGGCACTTACATTAAAAATGTTAGGTATGTGTATGAGCAGGTCACTTTTCCTTATGGTCTTATTTACAATCAATTCTAATAATACATGACTAGTATATATGATCTTCTCAACAACTATTCTTTCCAATTGTATTAAAAGAAGCTTGAAGACTTCTCACAACATATTTGTGTTCTTTGAAATGTGTTAACCATCATTATACCTAAATATTTCCTAACAACAACAATTAAAGTGTGTTCATTTTTATTATTATTTAAAACACACTTTGATAATTTTGTTGCACTTACAATAAATAGTTTGTTTAGGTAAATTACCTTTAGGGATTACTAGGGAACTTTCATCCACATGAACATTTCTTTACCATTCACCATGATGGTGTGGAAATTCACTTGGATACCATAATAATTCATTCACTTTATGGTCAAGATTGGTAATCATGCGAATATGCTAGTGGTCCATATGATTAATATCGAGTTGTTGAAAACAACCTTGCACCCTAAGATCCTATTCACTATAAGGTTGTATATAATTTGAATATCTAATTTCTCCCTTCGTATACTCATTTTCTACCAAAAAATCCATGTTTTCCTTAAGTTGATCATTGTTTGTTGATGGAATATTTGTTGGAGGTTGACTTGATGTTGGAATTAGAATTCCCTCAATTGAGTGCATATGCTTCAATTGTCGAAATAAAATAGAGATTATTGAAATATCAATTGTGAAAGACACTGAGGCAATAACTAATGGATGCTTATGTTTTTCCATACACAAGTTTTACTTTCTTTTAGCTCATTAAATTTTTGAGGGTTTTAGTTGTAACAATAAGGATTTCTTTATTGATTGAATCTATTTCCCATGTAGATAAGGATAAATGTTGATAATAAATTGATAATATTTATATTTACAATCACACTAAAGGAAAAACAATATTGCAACAATACACTTACTAAGGAAATGCCTATGCTTGTGCAAAATTGACCTTCCTTTTAGAGATAATTAGGTTGTGCTTCATGTTCCTTTTTGTTTTATTCCAACAAAAGAATGCTTGCATTATTAATGTGTGCACTTTTTTAACACACATGTTTTGTTGTTACAACAATTCAAAAGTTGACATTAAAACAATAAGAAGGCCATTTGTATGTAATTTGTGGTATATGAATGGGATATGGGACTCATTAAAAGTGTTGGTTTATGAATAATGTGTCTCTTGGCCCAAGTCATGCTTCTAAGTCTAAAATTAGTGGTTTATAATGTTCACTATAAACTTTATATTTGGACCCACACCAAAAACTATCCTAGGGACCATGGTTAGGGTTGTTTAGCATACAAATGGGATATGTTTGCCATGAGTAGGTTTTTTGCATTGAAACTGGGTCTCCGGGCCTAGACATGGTTAAATGGGGGTAATGAATTAAAACCATAAATTAACCTTCTCAAGATGAAGTTCCATGGTCAAGGGAGGAAAACACTTGGGATTTAGGAATTAACATCACTTCTCAAGCTCAATCACTCTAAAAAAGGCCTACAAACCAAAACAAAAGCCCTCTCTATTGAGTTCTTCCCATTAGAGTTGAATATTAAAGACATTAGGAGGTTTTCCACACCAAGGATGGGTTGTAGGACTTTTACCATGGAAAAGGAAGGAAATAAGTTCCAGTAGATATTGTTGAATCTTCTTAGCTTTAAGAGCCTTAAGCCAACAAATGATTCCTTTTCAGGGGCTCTTTTCCATCCTTTGAGTAGGATACGATCCCCATGAGTAGGTTTTGTGCATTGGAAATGGGTCTTCATGTATAGAAATTGAGCATTAGGCCCTGATTAAACCTTCTCAAGTTCAAGTGTTTATTAAGCTATTTTTTCTATCAAAGGAACAAGGATTGACATTCTACGGGATAGAAGGAGATCTTAGAAGACCCTCCCTCATTTTGAGATTTTAGATTTTATTATGATATTTCAACAAATGAAATGGGAAGCTATAAATATAAAACCCAAGCAAAATATTCTAACTCATGGAAAGGTATTTTAAATAATATATTTTATTTTAAAGCATTGTATTGTTTCAAGGACTATGTAGTCTCAATCATTGAAAGGAAACTTAAAATATAGGCAATTACAAATTAAATAAGCTAATGGAATTTTCTCATAACACATATATGCATAACAATAATAAAGATTGTATAGGATCAACCATGATTGCTTAAGATGAAGGGAATAAATAAAATCATGAAGTGATAAACACAAAGAACTTTAAAAGAATTTAATTCAAGATTATGGGAATTGTGAAGAGACATATACTAGAGTTTCCACTAATAAAAATATCATAGAACTTATAAAAGCAAGGTGGATACTTGGATATTTATTTATGGGGTCACTTTTATTACAATAGACATATGAAAATATGAAAATTTAATATTTTCTAAAATAAATTGCGTTGATAAATCCTTTAACAAAATCTTGGTGATGAATTCACCCTTGAGGGTAGGGATGGGGCTTCTCACAACCAAGAACATATAAGAAATACTTGGAATAACATGATGGGAAAATAATAAATCAAAATTTCTTTAATGCAACGAAATATATAAAGGAACCTAATGGAAAAGAAAATAGGGAAGCAAAGGTAGAAAAGGAGATGGATGGATGGCTTACAAAATTTTGAAGGAAAACTTAGATTGTTATTATATCAACTTGGTGTTCAAACTCCATGACATAATCCAAGAATTTGACTATTTTAGATTAAGTTACAAGGTAAGTTTTAGGTGACCTCTTCCTCTCAGGGATTACATAATCCTTCTCTATTTTTCCTCATGGTGGTCTGTGGTCATCCTCATTATAATTAGCACCACTAGTATCTTCGATGTCCTCCTCAAGGGAAGCAGTAGTAGGATTACTAAAAGGGTAAATGAAAAATTTCACAAAACGGGACACTAAACTACCTATACCATTGGTTGTTGAGTGACCTCCTTAATTCATAATAAGTATCTAGTGCCTAACATCATCACATATAGTTCCTTGGATTGTTTTTCCTCTAGAAATGATAATGAAATTTATCAGGATGTGTAAATCCTTATGAGATGGAACTTCATCACCATGAAGCCAACATGTCCATATCCTTGATCAACTTCAAGACTTGAATTATCTTGAACACCCTTGAACTTTGATTTGGAAGAACAAAAATATGAGTCGTACTTTTTTTTGGTGATGAAAGACTTAAAATACATTTACGGTCATAATGCTCAGTAGCATTGACCTCTATTAAATCAAGAGATTGTAGACCATGAGATAAATTTTTCATGTGAATCATAATTCTCACCATGATATCTATGAATTTTAATGAAGTACTATTGAATTGATTTCATTTCTTTCCTTCAAAATATGAAGACAATTTTTAGTACTATTTGCAGAATTCAATAGAAAGAAACTATTAGTCATGAATCTAGGTAATTGATATGTTTTACCCTCAATATTATAAAATTAATGTATTATTTCTTTGTAAGTAAAGTCACCCTTCTCTTGGAGGAGGTCTTGGGCTTCATTCATTCATCGTTTTAGGCATTCCTAGTGAACATCTAAAAATTAATTCTAAACTTTGTAAAAATTGAATTGAATGGGGGTTTGTGCCTCCAAAATGTAGGATAAAATAATTGAATAGGATTTCAATATACATGAGCATACCTTTGGGATCCAAATACTAAATTTAGTTAGGAAGGAATATTTCATATACCAAATATGAGGTGATGGTGAATCTTTGGCTTTTCTAAAAATTAGCTTACTAGTGTGAAATTTCACTTAATATTATCTCATATTAATCAAAGAATGCACCCTTATTTACCATATGGTTAATAACATATAAAAAATACTTGGGAACCTTTGATGTTATTCTATAACCAACAATATTAGCAGACAACCATGTAACTTCCTAGTATGGATTTATCAAGTCAACAATACAAATTTCATCGGTTTGACATTGTTAGTCGTTAAATGCATGAATTGTTTCCATATAATAAAAACACTATCACCATTTGCATTCATGAAGGAATTTGCATCCATAATTTTTAAAACTAAGGTTTGTAGGGGCTCTTAGCATATTTCTCAAGTTGGAAAGTTCTAAAGACATAGGTGACTTTCCATCTTTGTTCACTTTCACAATATGATGCTTGAAACCAAAATTTCTAGAACTCTTTAACTTTGCCACCTGGAATGGTGTGAACTAAATCTTGTGCCTTGGGCGTTTTCCTTGCTCTTCTTTGTAAAATCTTCTAAAGGCTCGATGGCTAAATTCATATTTTAATATGGAACCAAGAAAACAATAGAGTAATCATGGAATCTAGATCTAGGTATTTATCAATTTGCATAATACATAAAGCCCCATATGTTTTGGATGTCTAGATATCTAGATGTCTTAGATTTCCTCTATCCCCTTAATTACG
>APFE030053800.1:0-10947 GCA_000404065.3 Pinus taeda
TGTCATGTAGGAAAGTAGAGTACAGGAGTATGGGTTAGTCTGCCTCGTAACTGTATAGTCGTTGAGTCTCAATTGTGATTACATTATCTTGGAACGTTTTGAGAATATATAAACTCTTCTCAATGTATGTCCTTTCCTTGCAAGGCTTGGAGAAGGGGATATAAAGTCTTCTTATTGGAATGTAGAGGTTGTTTGACTTTGTATAGTTTCTTATTATCTAATCATCTAAAGAAAAAAAAAGAGTTACAAGAATATAAGTTTAAATTCCTCACAAATGTACAGTTTTTGAAGCTCAGCTGCAACTATGAGAACATGGAATATTTTTTGTGGAGTATATAGACTCTTCTCAATTGATGCCCTTACATTGCAAGACCTTGATAGGGGTATATATATTTTATCAATAGGACACATATGGCATTAGAGTCATGGGGTATTATCATATGACCATCTTAGTCACTTTTATGTCAAGTGATTGAGAGTATTAAGACTCCTACATTCATTATTTAAATCATGGAAATGATACTAGTAGATTTGAGTGAGATTTTGGGTGAGGTTCTGTAAATTAGACCTGCTTATCCACCTGACTGTACTATTATTTATTCTCAAGCACCTCAGGATGTGATTCCTAATGGATGGAAATAATCCCTTGTGAATTTATTAAAATAAGTCTCCAAGACATGCCTTCTTCTAATTATGTTTTGGAGAACACATATCATTTGATTGTTCTAAACATCAAAATCCAATAGCCAAACTCATTCCTATACCTCTTCCATATTTCTCCCTTCCAAATAGGCTGAATGATCGTAAATTCATAGGAAAAGTATGAGCCTTCTCTTCATGAAATCTCAAAACAACTCTGAGGGCCAACCCACCTTCATTGGATGAACAGAAGGTATTAGCACATCTATTTAGGGTGCATCTTTATATGAATTTGTGGCTTCTTCAGCACAAGCGTACACAACAGTGATTTGGTTTTGTGCTTGTGATGATGTGAGAAATGGCATTATATGAACAATGATGCTCAGTGTTCCTTGAACAAAGTTTAGATTGTTATAATCCTTGTTGGCATGTGAAGGTTTGTCAAACCTTGTATGTTCTCATGATGTAGATGTATTGATTAAGTTAGTGAAACTAGCACCTCCTTGTTGACATAGTTTTATTACCAAATTTCCAAATGCTATAAAAAAAGGTTGAGCAAGGTTGCAGTGAGTGAACTCAGTGTTTTTGCTGAGGCAGAAGCCATGCTTCTTTCAGGTCAAATTTCTAGTGCTACATTTCTCAGGGTAATTCAAGACTTACACACTCTTTCTTCCTCACTTAATGAGGGAAAGGATGATTAAGTATCAACTTATAGATATCATGATGAAAGTGTTATTATAATCATGAGTCTAAATTTAGTTGTTGAACTTATATGGTAATAGTTGGGTCTCTGCATTAGTTAGATAGAAAAACTAGTCATCTTCATTGCCTATTGTACCTTGTGTGAGATTTGAGTGAGATTTTGGGTGAGGTTCTATAAACCATACCTACTTATCTAGCTGACTATGCTATTATTTATTCTCAAGCACATGAGGATGTGATTCCTAATGGATAGAAATAATACCTTGTGAATTTATAAAGTCAGTCTCCTAGATAGGCCTTCTTCTACTGATGTTTTGGTGAACACATATCACTTGATCATTATAAACATCAAAACCTAATAGCCAAAATCATTCGTATACCTCTTCAATATTTCTCCTTTCTAAATAGGTTGAACGATCCTAAGTTTAGAGGAAATGTACCAGCCTTCTCTTCATGCAATATAAAAACAACTCTGAGGGTCAACCCACCTTCATTGGATGAATGAAAGGTATTAGCACATCTATTTAGGGTGCATCTTTATGTGTATTTGTGGATTTTTTAGCACATGCGTACACCACAGTGATGATTTAGTTTTGTGTTCTGATGAGGTGAGAAATGGAATTTTATGAACAATGTTGCTAAGTGTTCCTTGAACATAGTTTAGATTGTTATAATCCTTGTTGGCATGTGAAGGTTTGTTAAACCTTGTATATTCTCATGATGTAGATGTATTGATTAGGTTAGTGAAACTGACACCTCCATGTTGACATATTTTCATTACCAAATTTCCAAATGCTATAAAAAAAAGGTTGATCAAGGTTGCAGTTAGTGAACTCCAGTGTTTTTGCTGAGGTATAAGCCAAATTTCTAGTGCTACATTTCTTAGGGTACTTCAAGACTTGTGCTCTATTTCTCCATCACTTTACGAGGGAAAGGATGTTTAGGTACCAAGGTATAGATATCATGATTCTAAATTTATAATCACGATTCTAAATTTAGATGTTGAACTTCTTTGGCAACAACTGGGTCTCTACATCAGTAAGATTCTTGCTGAGGTTCTGTAAATTAGACCTACTTATCCAGATGACTGTGCTATTATTTATTTTGAAGCACCTGGGGATGTGATTCCTAATAGATAGAAATAATACCTTGTGAATTTATTAAAATCAGTCTCCTAGACAGGCCTTCTTCTACTTATGTTTTGGAGAACACATATCACCTGATTGTTTTAAACATCAAAACCTAATAGCCAAACTCATTCCTATACCTCTTTAATATTTCTCCTTTCCAAATAGGTTGAATGATCCTAAATTTATAGGCAAAGTACCAACCTTCTCTTCATGCAATCCCAAAACAACTCTCAGGGCCAACCCACCTTCATTGGTTGAATGTAATGTATTAGCACATCTATTTAGGGTGCATTTTTATGTGAATTTGTGGATTCTTCAGCACAAGTGTACACCAGGAAGATGATTTGGTTTTGTGCTTGTGCTGAGGTGAGAAATGGCATTTTATGAACAATGCTACTCAATGTTCTTTGAAAATAGTTTAGATTGTTATAATCCTTGTTGACATATGAAGGTTTGTTAGACCTTGTATATTCTAATGATGTAGATGTATTGATTAAGTTAGTGAAACTGGCACCTCCATCTTGACATATTTTCTTTACCAAATCACCAAATTCTATAAAATAAGGGTGAGCAAGGTTGTAGTGAGTGAACTCCAATGTTTTTTCTGAGGCAGAACCATGCTTCTTTCAAGTCAAACTTCTAGTGCTACATTTCTTTGGGTACTTCAGGAATTGTGCTCTCTTTTTCCTCACTTAATGAGGGAAAGGATGATTAGGTACCAACTTATAGATATCATTATGAAAGTGATACTATAATCACAAGTCTAAATTTAGTTGTTTAACTTCTATGACAACAACTGGGTCTCTGCATCAGTAAGATAGAAAAATTGATCAACTTCATTGTCTAATGTACATAGTGTCTTCTCATGCTAATGGGTTTTTATTCCCTCTACCACCAGGCACATAGAAGATATTTCCAAATGCTAACATATTTTTGTAATATGTGAAAAGTTGCAACCTCATTAAATGACACTTACACAAGTAGAATACACCAGTGTTGCCTCTATAGAGATAAAATTAGTTGCAAGTTCATCTGATTTCTCAGTAGATATTGGCCCATTGTAATAGATACCTCAAAAAGTTAAAATTCAATCCATGGACCATTGAAGAGTTAGATCTAGCATTGAGTATTGTAATGAGAATATATGAAATAAAACAATCTTATATATGCATTCATAAGCATCATCTGACAAATGCATTTTGCAACTAGCCTTTAGTTTTTACTATAGATGCATGAGAATATGAAATATACCAATATTATCTATGCATTCATAAGGAACATCTGAAAAACACATTTGGCATCTAGCCTTTAGTTTTTACTAGAGATGCATGAAGCATTATATAAACACAATGCAATCTTTTGGGAAGTCCAATCAAATGTGGAACATTACTATGGAAGCAAAGTTAAGCATTTATTTTAGACCTTGCATGCACATTTCATCGATTGTTGTACTAGTGACATCAAAATGGACTATGTCATTTATATCATATATGTCAAACATAGTTTAACTTGAAGTATGAAACTGCCATTTAAGCTATAAACTTGATTAAATGGTCCAAACCTGAAACTATGACCCTTCCTTGCAAATTACATGAGCTACCAATTAATCATAGTTAAATGGTTTTATATTCAATGTGAGAGTAATATTATGAAGGAGCTATTGGGTTTGGAAAATCACCACAGAACAAAATCCAGTGGGTTAATCTCGTTAAACAAGGTGTTAAGATAGTCTGCCAAGAGGTACATTTTGCATCAAGATAACCCCTAGATTGATATCTTTTTATGAGGAAGCAAAAACATGGTAGATATTTGGTTAGGTATGAATACAACTTGTCAATTTGGTATAGCTTGAGTGATTAAAAGAGAAGGTTGTTAGGCTCTCCACCATTTCATGGATTGACCTAGTGATGAGACAAAAGGGGCTCCCTCTTGAGACTTGACTAGCTAATTCATAACATTTGTGGTGTTGGTGCCTTAACTTAGCCAGATAATGCCAAAACTCTATTGATGCACACAATTTATTACTGAATCTACCTCAGAGTATGTGATAGTCACTGAATATGGCATGCATGGTTTTACTAAGGAGGCCCTAAAATTTTGAACAATGAAACCTTACATTGATATGGTCAACCTATACGGGGAGAAATGAAACATTTTTTAATAAGATGCCAGCAAAACCCAGACACTATTGTGTGGGATTATTGCTTAGTACCTGCAGATTTCACAATGACCTCTATTGGTTGAGCCTGCAAGAATTGATCTCTTCAAGTAGATCATCATGGTACAAATATTGCTTTCCTTGTAAAACCTTGATAGGGGTATATAGATTCTTGTCAATAGAATGCATATTTTTCTGTATAGTTGTTTATTTTGTGATCATCTAAAGGAAAGTCGATTACATGAATATGGGTTATGCTGCCTCATAACTATATAGTTGTTGAGGCTCAATTGTGATTATGTGATCTTGGAAGATTTTGAGAGTATATAAAATCTTAATGTATTATGATTTCTCTGGAAATGTTCTCAAGGAAACTGTTCCAAAAATAGCAAAAAAATATCTTTTGTCATTAAATAGAGATTGTTTTCCTTTAGAAATAGAGAGAGGTTGTCTTTACAATACCTTCTTTTGTTTGTGGAATGTAAGGAGGTCTTGAGAGTAATCTAGAATAGGAAAACTAGTTGGTCACCTTTTGATAAAGGTGAGAAACTGCTTGGACACTAACTTTTTTGCCTGCCACATTGTTCTAAGAACATTGGATCCAGAAATCTCAAAGGATTCACTGATTATGTCATAGAAGTTGGAAGAACCAGAGGTTTCATGGATGTGTAACTGTTAACATTATGAAGATGATATCACATGTGTCTTTCAAGGTACATTACCAATCACAGTGCAAACAACAAATTTTACCACTAATATAGTTCATCGAGCATGGATATCAATCAAGCCTAGTTAGCCTTACTTTCTTGGTAAGGAGATGTGGCTTCATGTTCTCCACCTTGTTTTCACCAAAGAAATTTATTCTATGTAGGAAAAATTATTCATTACTTTCCCCTTTTATAAGAAAACACTTGGCAAAAAAAAGGATTTCACACCTGGGAGTTTTTTGTAGGATGAAGGGAAAGGTGTGTGGGTATCCTGGCAGTAGTTGCATTGATCTTGTTAGCATTATGGCACTTTTCATATGGGTCTTCACCACATAGAATAACCATTACTCTTTGTTTATTTGTGTTAAAAATAAACATAACACTCAATAGATTTATTTTGGCGTGCAATGTTATTGTTGGTAGAATTCTTGTATTTGTGTCACATGTGACGCTAACATGTGTTAAATTTATTTCACCTTCCAATATTTTTATTGGAAATGTGCTTGTGCTTGGGCTACAAGCTATCCTAAACTTCTTTTTCTTTTCAATATTTCTGTTGTCAATTTGGTTTTTGATGATCCAAGGAAATCTAGCAAGTGTCAGATTTCCTTCACCTTGGCAATGTTATTGGAAATGTTGTGCTTGCTTTTGGGCTAGAAGTTGTGATAGATTTCTTGTGCTATGCAATATTGTTGTTTTCAATTTGGTTCTTTATTATAGAAGGAAATATAATTGTGTTAGATTTACTTCACCTTGGTAATGTGCTTTTTTTGTGTTATAAGGAAATAGAGCATGCACTAGATTTCTTGTCACATGAAATGTTGGTTTTGGTAGTATGCTTGGATTTATGCTACATGTAAAGCTAGCATACGTTGAATTTATTTTACCTTGCGAAATTTTTAATGGAAATGTGATTGTGTTTGTGATAGAAGTTGTTGGATTTTGTTGGATTTTGTTTTCCCTACAATGTTATTGTTGGCAATGTGATTGTGTTTGTGCTAGAATAAACTATAGAATGTGTAAGGTTTCCTTTACTTTGAAATATTTTTGTGAGTAATATGCTTCTATTTTTGTTAGAAGGAAATTTAGCATGTGGTGTATTTCCTTTGCCATAGAATATTAGTATTAGCAATGTGCTTGTGTTTGCACTAGAAGGAAATCTAGCATGTGCTAGATTTATTTGACCATGTAATGTAGCTTCTAACAAAATGCTTATGTTTGTAGTAGAAGGAATGATATTAAAGGTTAGCTTTCATTTGAGGAAATGATTTTTAATTACATATAATATGACTACCATACTATTTTAATTTTTGCATCTATATTACTTTTTCATAAGTTGTGTGTTTTTGCGAAAATACAAAGTCATACTTTACATGGCTCAACCTTTTAACTACAAGTTACGATTTAATTGTTGTTACAGAATCGATGCAAGCTGTAATGGAAAATCTATTTTTTGCAAAAAGGGGGATATTCTGATCTCCTTATTAATGATCAACTCATTGCACTAGGAAGGGTCGAATATATAGAGTCTGGAACTTATTATGTTGGAGAAAGGGTTAATTCTAGTTATGTTACAATTTTGATAATTGATGTCACTCAACCACATTTGATTGATGAGGATGTTAATGAAGGGGGCATACATCCATGGAAAATCATGGATTTGAGACACAACATAGGTAAATCAAAATATTGAAGCATGTGATATATATTATTGATAGTATAATAAATGTTTTTTTTAGTAAATACTAACCTTATTTCTATTAGTTTATAGGTGCAAATGTTTCTTCTACATTTTCTATTGGAGACAAAGTAGATCTTCTACAACATGAAGTGAAGGGGGGTGAGGGCTCCATATTCAATACATAGCTTGGGCATAAAGTGCATGGAAAGAGGGTAAAGAAAGGATGCATAGTGATTAAAATTGAGAAGGCGTTAAAACATAATGCTCCTCTACCACATCCAACATGATTTGAGAATACACTTCGGGGTGCATTTGAATCTTATGACATTTGGCCAAAATAAGATTTGGAGTCTCAATATAGTGATCATGCCATAAATATTCACCAACATAGGTTTAGATTCATATGTACAAATGTTTCTCTTACACATGAATGCATGGGAAGAAGCATGTGCATTACCAAAGGAATGCTAGTTAATGTCTGTGAGGATGCAATTGTTGAGGGTGAAACACTAGGTGAAATGGAATTTGGTGTTTTTCTAGAAGCGATAGATGGAAATTGTGAGATACGCAGAATTAGGGATAAGTCTATACACTGTTTGGTTATATGGCCAACAAATAAGTTGGTGGAAAATAAAAGTGTCATATTAAGGGTCAAGGAAAAGTTCGAGCCACCTAAGGAAATGGTGATATGGGATGTTATAGAGAACAAAAATCCCTTAAACAAATGGGATGGGTACCTTTGTAATGAAAAAGATAGAAACTCAATTTATATGCATGTAACAAGGTCATCTAAAAGGATTAAATGAGTTATGGCTACAAAAAAATTTGCAAAATGTCAAACAAAAATAGATGAAGAGAAAGCAATTCAACTTTTGGCAGTAGATGTATGTTGTAGAAAAGATTGTCTTCAACATGTTGATAGGAAGGCCATTGCAGGTGCTAGAAGGGGTATGAGGCAAATAAATAAAAATGGTATTGGAGAATTAATCTTGAATTCACTCATGTCAAACACAGTCATGTCAAAGGGCCATGGCCTACCACCTATTGCTAAAAATGTAAAGGACATGAGATTTAATGGGAATATTATTTGTAAGAAAGCATGGTATAAGATACATAAAATAGTCAAAGCACATTCTATAACTACCAACATTATTTCCAATATCGATAGATCAGATCTATTCATGGTAATACCGACAAATGCAAAGAATGAGCTCACATAGTGGCAAACACAAAAAATATATAGTATTTGGTTATAATAAGTATTTAGCATTCAAAAATACAATTTCAACAATTAAAAATAACACATTGTATCTTTCACTCTAAAAATGTTTGCACGTGAAGGAATGTGATCCCTACATCTTCACTTAAAATGGATCTATGATGGTATATATTGGACACATTACTATGATAATTTTTCATTAAATAACTTTATACTTAATATATAGCTTGCATATTAATCTATTATTCATTAAGTAAGCCTCAACCAATTTCATTTTTAACATAAAAGTACAAATAATAAATTATAAATAAATTATGCTACTACTCGCATCCAACATTTAATTTGATCCTAAAAAAATATTTTCTCCGCAACTCTAAAATGGTGAAAACTTCCTACAATAGTATGTAATAATGATGGTGATAATGATGATTATCATCCACTAAGACCAAATATGGTATATAAGAAGGTAAAAATATATTACTAAAAGTTATTTCAAATTTTATCCTTACGCTCAGAAAGCATTAAAAGAATTGTTTCAAGATCATGATAATTTTGATTAGTTAAACAATCAAGAAGGTTGGTAGCATCACAAATATTTTGAAATTTAATTCCAATATGAGTATAAACTAGATGACCTATGAAAATTTTTTAATCTTCAACCATATTACTAGTGTTGCTAAGGTGATAGACTTTTAAATTGTGCTAACACTCTTTTAGTAATAATCATAACCTAACACATACATGATATTTACTATATCAGAAGATAATTAAATGGGTTACTAATAGTAACATACACATCATTATTTTCATAAGATAACCTTAACGAACTTATCTTTTAATATAAACCATAAAAAATATTAAAATAAATAATGTAAGGAATCCAAATTAAGGTGTGAAAGAGTTGCTTTTGCAAGTTTATATAAATTTGTTTTATGAATTTTATTGTGATAATTTTTGCACAAAAATGATGAATATCTACATTAAAATTATTGAACTAAGTGACTTTCTAATTCCTCATTTTGAAAAAAACTTAATCTAGTTAAAGTTCTAAATAATGGTATATATTGGGCACATTACTCAGATCATTTGTCATTAAATAACTTTATACTTAATACAAATCTTGCATATTAATATATTATTCATTAAGCAAGTCTCAATCAAATTCGTTTTTTAAATAAACATACAAATAATAAATAATAAATAAATTACGCTACTACTTGCATTCAACATTTAATTTGATCCTAAAAAAAAAAATCTCCTCAACTCTAGAATGGTGCAAACTTCCTACAACAGTATGTAATTATGATGGTGATATTGATGATTATCATCTAGTGAGACCAATTATGGCGTATAAGAAGGTAAGAAGATATTACTAAAAGTTATTTTGAATTTTATCGTTACGCTCAGAAAGCATTAAAGAAGTGTTTCATGATCATCATAATTTTGTTTAGTTAAACAATCAAGAAGGTTGGTAACATCACAAATATTTTGAAATTTAATTCCAATATGAGTATAAACTGGATGATCTATGAGAGTTTTTTAATCTTCAACCATATTACTAGTGTTGCAAAGGTGATAGACTTTTAAATTTTGCCAAAACTGTCTTAGTAATAATGGTAACTTAACGCACATGATATTTACTATATCATATTATAATTAAATGGGTTAATAATAGTAACATACACATCATTATTTTCATAAAATAAGTTTAACAAACTTATCTTTTAATACAAATCATAAAAAATATTAAAATAGATAATGTAAGGAATCCAAGATTAAGATGTGAAAAATTTGCTTTAGCAAGTTCACATAAATTTGCTTTATAAAATTTATCATGATAATTTTTACACAAAAAATGGTGAATATCTACATTAAAATTAGTAAACTAATTAACCTTCTAATTCCTCATTTTGAAAAAACTTAAGCTAGTTGAAGTTCTAAATTCTAGATCCACTCATTACTTCCAAATTTAATGAAATATGTATTATCAGCAAGAAACGCAGTATCCTCTAGACCCTATTGTGATGATGATGTCCCCCGGTCTGTAGCCCAGGCATTATGGTCCAGCCTGCATATCCCGCTAGCTTCCCCGGTGCTATGTTTGCATACAACATGTTTCACACTCAGTACCACATACAAGTGATAGAAATATAAAATGCACCATAAAACATAGGAATTTAACGCTTATTGTTTGGTCCTCATGCTTTCCCGAGCAGAAGTGGCAAGTCAGGATCCCCCTGATAGTTCATCCCACTATAAGGGTAGTCGTCAATGTAAAGAGGCATATGGTCCCATTGTACGAAAAACTTAGGTCGGAACACTCGTCCGACTCCCCCTCCTCCTCCTCTTTGCAATAGTTGCCCCTAGCGATGCATCCTGGGCTCCTGTGGGTCCCCATCTCGGTTCTATACATGAGGATGGATATTGGGTATCTTCTCAAATAAGAACGCACATAGTACTATACCAAAATCACAGTCACGATTCACTCTCCTCCTACAAAGACTCAACTATCGTTTCATCGACGATAGCATCATATGAGCCCACCCATGGTAGGTCCCAACTAGAACACTCTCAACTAACATCATCTGCCCTCTAGGGACATGGTGCAATGCCTAGCTGGCCAAGACGTGTAGCATAAATACGACAATAGCCTTTGTCTCTAGCCTCTCTATATAAACAAATGGGATAGTCATGCCCTTGAATTGAACACT